>CAMXCT020006651.1:0-123184 GCA_947184155.2 Cladocopium goreaui | reverse complement strand
TTTCCAGCGCAACATGCTCACCTTGGAGGTCTTCAGCGATGCGGCTATGGGAGATCAATGCCAACGTGGTCATCAAGGTTTGGTGGCGGTTTATGGGGGTTCCCCAGTACAATGGAATTCGCGGCAACAGCCTTTTTTGGTGCTTGGTGAATCAATTTTATCAATAATGGAGATCTTGGAGAATAATTAATTGTGTGAAAAAGGTAAATGAATTCTGTATGGGGACAGTATGTCGGACTTGAAATTCCTGGAGACTCCTGATGGGCCTTGGCGCATCCGATATCTTCGCCTTCGAAATTATATTCTCCGTGAACTTATTCAGTGGGGTCTTTGGAAGGCGCGGCATCTTCCTGGCAGCGAGCTGGCATCAGACCTGCTGACGAAGCCGGTCACTTCACCTTCGGCTTGGCAGAAGTTCTATGACTTCATGGGCATGGTGGTCAACGCCGGTCAAAAGCTGGAGGATGATGGAGTGATGCCAAAGAGCTCTACTCGTAGTGGTTTAGCTAGCATGATAGCTGCAGTTAGTGATTTAGTAGGTTTGGCAGCTTGGGAGCCGATATGTGAAACGGCCAAGGTAGCTAGGTTGATGGCCATCACGGCCTTGGTAACCCATTTAGCTTTAAAATATACCCCATGAATAGGAGGAAAAAAAAAAAAAATCCGGATCTGAGGGAACATGAACCCAGGCCAATCAAAGGCGATACAGAGGAAAATAAATTTATATTATAACATAAAATAAAGGACCATGAGCCCGCTTCATCCTATTGTAGCCCCGAGAGCTCCCCAGTTGCTCCGCACTTGTATACTGTTCGGGCACCGCCGCTTGGGCCAATGCCATGGGAATTTCCGGAATTCAACCAATCGTCATCTGCGGCGAATAATAACTTGTGGATCAACCTCAATGGTGGGTGGGTGATGAGGGTTTATCGGTTAAAAAGCCGGTTGTTCCACCCGATCCATCGCAATTATCCGGTCAGAATCGAAGACTTGGAGGCCAAAAGGATCTCTGTCATCTGGTGGTCAAGTCCTCGCGGCTGGGAGCGAGCGTTGCAGGAGGATCAATGGTTCCATGGTCAAATACCGCCGCAGCCCCCGGTAACAGGTCAATAGAAAAGTCGGTTTTTCTTTCGCCTTCGAGAAAATACTTAAAACGGGCAAAATTCGTCTGGTATATCCCACATATAACCTGATACGTAGGTATAGATGCCTGAGAACAAACGGGTGTGGAATATGCCGAGGCAAATCGGCAAGTTTTCGGGAAGTAGAAGAAGAATCCAGGTCGATGCCATCGGACGAGGTGTAGCAGCTTTTATATCGATGGGGACTTTAGACAAGTCTCGTATAAGACGAGCTCTTTAGGAAGCTGGTCTGTAGCTAGCTCAGGTGGTTATAATAGTCCGCCTTCGTCTATATCTTCGGCATTTTCAGCGGCTCCGGTTATAAGATCAACTGGCTCTTTGGATAGATCCTCGAGCTCTTCAGCGATGTAGGGGCCTACAAGGAATTTATTAAGGAGCACTGTCTTCCCTCCAAGGATTCAAGTTTACCAACGAACGTTAGCCCTATAAATCGGTGGAATAATAGGTCAGCGCTAAATATCCAGAAAGGAAAATCGATCCAAGAAAACACACTTCGGGCCTTGCAGGCACCACTTCCTCCAGATCTTCATCCCAAACGTCCTCGAGAGGACCCAACAGGCCGCAAAACCCGATACTTGCGGTCAAATCGTTCTAAAGTCAGCGATGTAATACTCTAGGACTTCCTTCATGGAACTACTGTGGAAGGGGGAACTGATGACGATCAGGACAACGAAGAGGCGGTTGAGTCCGACGAGGAAACCAGCGATAGTGTTTACTCTGTGGTAACCCATCAACTAGCCGATCACGTTGCTAGCCCGGAGGATGTGTTCGCTGACATGTGAGCCGCTCTTAGCTCTCTTTTTGGAATGGCTCGAAGCAGCCAATGGAATCTTTTGGAAATTTCTTTTGGCCATAAGCCGACTTGGCACTTTCTTAATTGCTGTGGAACAGCAAGGGGGAGTGTGGATGATCCAGTCGTCCTACACTTAAAATCGAGAAGTATAACAAGTTTTCTTTTTGGAATTGAGAAGATTAGCATGGCCCCTGCATAGGAAACCAATCGTGTGCAGCATGGCCTTCCCTGCCAAGGGTAATACACACATATCCCTTAGCGCTACTTTCATGGCTCAAGAAAAATAGGAACGGTGCAGCTCAATGGCGCGGTACCTGTGCCTTCACAATAATAATTCAATAATTTAGTGTCCAATATCTATAAAATTTGAATCAACATAGATTTTTGTTTTTCAATAGATATTTTATTAAATATAATCCTAATCAATTACCATATAGTATAAAAATATGATTTAATAAAGGATTTAAAAAATAATTAAATAATAAATATTTATATAATATATAATTATACATATATTATCAAATATATTATTGACTTAATTTCCATGATATGTTTTGCGCTAAGAATCAGCCGATTGTTGCGATAGGTCTCAATGACCTTTCACATCTCCGCAATGCTTTTGTGACTCCTTCACGAAGGGCCTGGGAAGGTTGGAACCAGCTGGTCTGCCAAACAAAAGAACATATATCACATGGGCGAAAATAAGATGCCAACCAATTTTCAATGATGCGATTATTAATGTCATGGAATTAGATCTTCACAGTTTTGGGGTGAAAAACAGAAATTACTCCAGTCTTGCCATTAAAGGGGGATTCACGTTCTGCGGAGCCGCAACTGCCATAGAGGCCATGATCTCTCCTTCTTGGCTGGATCACAGCAGTATATTTTACCCCGCTTCTCTGTAGGATATAAAGCACATCGTTTACCGGGTATTTAAATCCTACTTTCCAGACCATGTTTCTGACATGTTCTTACACTCCAAACGAACATTGCGGCAAAATGATCCATTTAGAGATCATACAAACCTATGAAGAAATGATGATTTCTATAGCTACTGGTGGATTTTGAAGAAATCCTGCACCACCAAAAGGATGCTTGAAACCCTATAAATAATGGGATGTTTACCATCTATCAACTGGTGATTCGGATTTTGCTGGCCCATCCACCGTATGATCGCCTCGTCCGTGCACTCAACGCTGCGAAGAGGGAAGTTCATGGAGACATGACTTCCGTCCACCTCCGCAAAAAAGCGGGTACCCTCTGGTAATTTAACGTAGCTATTGGAAATGGCTATTTCTAGTTGAAATACCTATTAAAAATGGTGGATCTTTCCAGTCCGCAAACGGTTAATTTACCGGGTAAAGTGTCACCCTTTGGGAAACTCTGGGGGAAATTCATCGGAAAATCTTAGGGATAATCTGGGGATCATTGGGGATGATTTGAAACCTTGGGTTTTGGAAAGAAAATGATTTCATTGATCAATGGGAGATCTTCAGGATCCAATTGATGGAGGTACGTTGGTACCATATTGTTGGCCATATTTTCTGGGGATATTCTCTTACATAAGGTAGGTACCTCCAATTTAGGATCCAGAAATTCCCATTTCATTGAGTTGCTTCAAGGGAACATTCACAGCATTGTCTTTGCTGCACATACATAGCTCCAATCCTCTTGGCTATAGAACCACTGAATTTGTGATAGTACAAGAGCACCATGGTCTATTATTCACATGTTCAACCCAATGGTTCTATATTGGATATTAAGAATATTTAAAATATTAACCATTAGATATGTTCACAAATTAAAGGACCGGATAACCCCACAAGACAACTTCTGCCAATAAGGAAAGACAAAGGAGGTGGTGGAGGACCGAGAAGTAAAACAAAGTTGTGTGTGACAAAGTTGTATGTGAAAGATGGTGTGTGACAAAGACAGATGGCGTGTGTGACAAAGATGTGTGTGACAAAGCTGTGTGTGACAGATGGTGTGTCAAAGATGGTGGGTGACAAAGTTGTGTGCGAAAGATGGTGTGTGGCAAAGTGGTGTGTGAAAGATGGTGTGGCGGAAGATGGTGTGCGACAAAGTTCTGTGTGAAAGATGGTGTGGTGAAAGATGGTGTGCGACAAAGTTCTGTGTGAAAGATGGTGTGGTGAAAGATGGTGTGTGACAAAGTGGTGTGTGAAGGATGGTGTGTGACAAAGTGGTGTGGGACACAATTGGTGTGTGAAAGATGGTGTGTGACAAAGTGGTGTGAAAGATGGTGTGTCAAGGATGGTGTGTGAAAGATGGCGTGTGACAAAGTGGTGTGTGAAAGATAGTGTGTGACAAAGTGATGTCTGAAAGATAGTGTGTGACAAAGTGGTGTGTGAAAGATGGTGTGTGAAAGATGGTGTGTGTGTGTGTGACAAAGATGGTGTGTGAAAGAGGGTGTGTCAAAGATGGTGTGCGACAAAGCCGTATGTGAAAGATGGTAGGTGACAAAGTTGTGTGTGAAAGATGGTGTGACAAAGATTGTGGGTGACAATGTGGTGCCGCGGCGTCACCGGCGACCAACGGCGATCAAGCGCGCCAAGCAGTGCCATAAGTGCCACGCCTGCCATGCAAAACGAAGGTGGATGTCTCCTTGTGCCACGCCTGCCACGCAAAACGAAGGTGGATGTCACCAAGTGCCACGCCTGTCACGCAAAGTGCCGCGGCGTCACCGGCGACCAACGGCGACCAAGCGCGCCACACAGTGCCGTAAGTGCCACGCCTGCCACGCAAAACGAAGGTGGATGTGAGATTGTGCCACGCCTGCCACGTGAAACGAAGGTGGATGTCACCAAGTGCCACGCCTGCCACGCAAAGTGCCGCGGCGTCACCGGCGACCAACGGCGACCAAGCGCGCCACACAGTGCCATAAGTGCCCTGCCTGCCACGCAAAACAAAGGTGGATGTGAGATTGTGCCAAGTTGTGTGTGAAAGATGGTATGTGACAAAGATGGTATGTGACAGATGGTGTGTGTGAAAGATGGTGTGTGAAAGATGGTGTGTGAAAGATGGTGTGTGCAAGATGGTTGTTGACAGATGGTGTGTGACAAAGTTGTGTGTGACAGGCGGGAGGAGGAGGAGGAGGAGGAGGAGGCGGAGGCGGAGGAGGCTCGGGATACAGAATCAAAAACAAGAACCCCACACAAAGTTGTGGGGAACAAACTAGGTTAGTATATCACTAAGCTAAAACAAACCCCCATGCACCAACAACAAGATTAACACACACATCACGTGTCATCGACGGGCTATTCCTAGTGCTTCTCAATTCCGGTATCGTTTTTCCGGGGCATGACCTTTCTCCGAGGTACGCCCAAAGCTCTTTATTTCACCCAATAAAGCAACCACTCATACATGTATCACGTATATATATATAATAGATATATCTATCTGTATATTAATTATAATCTATAGTATCTATAGCTATATTGACATATGAATACTCTATAATACTGGATCTATAATAACTGATATACAGTATCTATATATCTAACAATAGTTTAATATGTATATCCATAGTATACCACTGATAACCACAGTAGTTTACAGTATATATTAACCACCAGCTTTTCCTGCTCTTCCGCCTCGAAAGACACCAGCTTCTTGGCGTCCTGGGCGGGAGAATTTCTGTCCTGGCCAGAACTTAGAACGTGTAATGATGATCATTTGAGGTTTAATGTAATCTTAGTTGGCATTAGTAGTGATTAATCTTAATCATTGATGATGATTGATATTAGTAGATTATTGATGATTATTGATGATTATTGATGATTATTGATAATTATTGATACTAGTAGTGATACATGCACCTGGCAACGGAAAACCATCCCATGGAGTTCGATGTTGTGTTTTTTTCCCGCGGAAAAACCTTCATTTGCTCCGGGGATTTTCCAGCACGCCACGTTTAATTATCATATGGTAACTGTGATAGTTGAGATTAATGACAAAGTGGATAACTGAGATTCATGATTATCTTGATACCTTTGATCGATTTTTTGTCAGTAATGACATTTGTTTGTATTGATACACGTGCTATGTGTTGTAGTTATATATAGACAAGAATTCTTGAATGTTGGGACTGCCCATATCTCTATCAACTTGCGCAGCTCACTTTTCAGTGGCAGTATTCTGTAGAACATGTAGAAATAAAGGATCCGGGTGGGCATGAAACTCTTGGTGCATCTATACATTATATATATGGACGCACATTCAGATTTTGGTTGAACCGCTGCCAACTGTGTGTGACTTCCAGTTCCAACCCACTTAGCAATGAAAGGACCCTATTAAAGCCACCAGTCCTCAGTTGCTGGTGACGGCTCGACTGTCAGTCGTCAAGGCTTGACGCATGAAGTATAAATGCACATCATGTGTGCCTCTTGTTATAAGCCCAATCACAAACTCATTAAGTTTACCCAAACATGTCTGGTATAGATCATCCCCAGGTAGGGGTCAATGGTCTTGGATTACCACACTGCATCTACACATGATGCACCAACACGACACCAGGCCCGGCTAGGCCCGGTTAGGCACGGATAGGCCCCCCGACATCGACAACTAATCGGCCATACTCCTGAGGGATCGCGGACAGCGACAAACATAGTTTATTACCATGGATCACTGATATATATATATATTTATTTATATTATATTATATATATAGTATATATATATATATTACTATCTATATATACTATATATTATATATATATTATATTATACATATTATATTAAATATATAATATAGATATTAAAAATATATATATATTATATTTATTATATATATATATATTATATTATATATATTATATATATTATATATATTATATACATTATATTAAATATATTATATATATGTATAATATATAATATATATAATATATATATATAATGATATATATATAAATAATATAATATATATATATATATATTATATTATACATATAATATATAATATATATTATATATAATATATATATATACATTATATATTATATTATATATATATTATGACTGATATTCACTGGTCGGCGGTTGTGCTTGATTCATCTTGATTCCTCAATTTCAATATCGCCCATGACCCTCATCCTTGCAGGTAGTGGCGGTGTGATTCCCAAACCAGGGAACCTTTTTTCGGTATACAGTACCCACAAACATTGTGCCATCTCCTTTTGCCTATGATCATGAATTTCTATCCGAATCCCCTGTGCAAATCCCCAACAATCATCGCCCCTCCAAGCCTAGTTGAGTATGACCCCCAAAAATGGTGCACATGGAGACCCGAAGTCATGTTCCAACCCAAAGTGTGCCTGTTGGAGGTAAGTGCATAGAACCTGCGGGTTCACCAGCAATGCTCTGGATTCGTAAAGGGTGCCTAACCCATTCCAGTTCCAGCTCATGGAAAAGTTTCGATGACTTTCAAGAGGTCAGGTATTTGGGGTTGATGTCAGTGTACAATGGACCCCTTCAATCACCTTGGAACCATTCATGTCACGGGCCAACAGCACACAGCAGCACAGCATAGCAAAGCAGCACTATGCAGCACTTCCGGCGTGTCACCAAGCGTTTCAAGCGGCCTTGAAGATCTGTTCCTCCTCCTTATTCACATCTTGCCCCTGTAAGGCCTCAGCGACAGTAGGATGAAGTCAGATGGGTTGTTCGGGATGATCCCAGAACGACTATGGATGGCAGCTGTACGGATAACATTAATTTTGAGATTTATGATGGCATACTTTTGATATTGGATAATTTATATATGTTTATATTGATTTATGGCATCTTTGTATTGGCACTTCACTAAATTGCTAGCGACTTCACTCAAATCTGTCATAAATTTGTTCTGCGATAGTTACAGCAATCCAATTCCCATTCTTCCAGTGAGGTCGCAAGGTGTCGTCAAATGCTGCACATATCTCCACGGGTGACTCTTGGAAACCCCGAAACCAGCAGCAAACCAGGCACATGGCTTCGCATCCGTGCAGATAATCTGGAAAATGTTTCACCCACCAGTCATGGCCCTTATCAATTTTTGAGTGAGATTATAACTCCGATAAACCAGTTATATGATCATTATCGTCCTTATCCTTATCACATATACAACAGTTGACTATAACTCATCATCACACATATATATAATATATATATATATTTATATTATATAATTGATATATAGCCGCAGGCCCGAATCTTTCCAGCAGTGCGGCCGAGTCAGCAGATCTTCGGGTGATTGTTTTCCACCGCTATGGATGATCTTTGACGATCTACACTTTTGGCCGCTCCTCAACCTTTGAGGGCGCCTGCGCCGGGTCTTCATCATGATTGCCAATGTCGCCAGTGAGCTGGTAACTGGAAAAAAAATTGTGCGGGCGGGGCAACGTTGTCCTCAATAGTGATTGTCAAAACGAGTTCAAGTCGAGATGGCGCTGGGCAGAACATCATCGTGACAATTCTTGGCAACGGACACAGAGGCCGTTGAGCAATCAAGCAGGACCTTGCGGATTCAGCACATTGATACCTTTCGTGTCTTGCAGACGAGTCTCTTGAGGAATTTGTGGCTCCTGGCAACGCAGTTGTCGGAACGGAAGTGTGTGAGGCTCGGCCAAGATTCTTGCTGCTCACGTGGAGCAAATGGCTTTCATACGGCTCAGATGCTTGTGGACTGGACCCTTGATCTTGGTTCCCTCAGGTCTTGATATCATCCACACAACCCGGTCAACCTTGACTGTGCTGGTGCAGTACCTCTGTTCACATGTAATGTGGTCCAGCCCTTGGTTGTTGGAATGTTGCTGAGCCAACTTGAATAATGGCGATTTGGACAGTTGCTGCCTTTCAGTGCTTGGTGCACGCAAAGTTGTTCTAGGATTTGTCTGAAGCCGCTTGCATGGACACAGCTCGATTGAAATTCCCCACGTATGGCTTGAGCCATGGGGCACACTGAGTGTTGGTGTGCTTTTCCCATTTTGTTGTGATTCTATTGGTCACCTGCTGGCACCTGTCTAGCAGCATATTTGTACCTCTTTGATTTTCAAGCGGCTTTCTGAGCAACCGACTCAAGCTGCTTCTACTCACACCGTTAATGTTTGCCAACAGCTTGTGGCATAAACATGGAAGGTAGCTGAAGGCAAACTCTTTCAGCTGCCCTTGGTATGTATATTAAGCAAGTTGTTTCAGCGCTGGCCCTGACGGCATGACCACCTTGTGCTGCGCCGCACTGCTCACGCCGTGCGGGCACCACGTAGAAGTCGTCCGATATATGTATATATATATATACAATTGATATATAATAGTAATAGTTGTTGTTTTCATCACCTTCAGTAACTGTTGAGGCCTAGAACTGTCACCGCTTGGACCCCTGAGGTCTTCGGCTGTGACCATGTTGGGGCTTCGAGTCAACTCGATCGCCGTGAAGGCAACCTGTCTCGTAGGCTCCATCCACAGACTGCACCGTGAGTAAAAAACGTGTTTCCAAATTGCGTGCATCGTGGTGCAAATTCGGTATCTCCAAATTCATCAAATTCCATATGTTCGATATAAGTTCAATATAATGTTCAATATAATGATCAATAGAACCATTTCATGTGTCCGGCTTCTGCAGTGAGCCCATCAGCCAGCCCATCACAAACCCCTTGGCCGAACTCGTGAATTTCAGTGGAAGATTTAGCTGCTAAGATACCCTCAAAATTCCCCTTCAAATAAACCTATAGATAGAACACACACACACACTTTATATATGATATATGTATGTGTATATATATACACATATTAGTGGGAATATTGTTTTACATGGGCGTGGCTGAAACTAGGATAATTATATATCCAACGCTTCACAATTGGTTTTCCAATAGAACAGTATGATGCATGATTCCATGATTCGTATATTTCATTCCTTCATGCAATACAACGCGCTTACATCGCATACACTCCCAGCTTACCAAACCAATCGGCGGGTAACTCCTACAGCCAATCGCACCCACCAAACCGAGCCATCGGGACCGAATCAGCGACCATGTCATTCACCGGTGAAGAATCCCAAGTGATCGACAGGATCTGCTGGGGGATTTTCCAGCAAGACACGTGGGGAATTACTGGAAGGGTCATCGTCAACAATCGGAATGAATTTGTGATGAATGAATATGCATAAATACATAAATATTATATATATATACTATAGGGGAATTACCATGAACATACATCTTCAGGGTATACTAATGAACATTCATCATCTTTACTGTGATGGCCCCTTCTGCTAAGATTGAAGGTCGAAGGTCGAGCATGTTTAGCTGGGTGATCGATCCTACAAAGGTGGGTTGTCCACTGCCATCTTTGATTGCCAAAGGGTGCATTTT
Organism: Cladocopium goreaui; assembly: GCA_947184155.2. Classification (NCBI taxonomy): domain Eukaryota; class Dinophyceae; order Suessiales; family Symbiodiniaceae; genus Cladocopium; species Cladocopium goreaui. Next base: position 112,880 of record CAMXCT020006651.1, on the reverse strand, counting down.
TTCCCACATGTTTATTGTGCATTGGTAATACCAGCCCTTCGTGCTACCAAAATTCCCAATGGTTTGGCGCGTTATCACTCAGAGTTGTCATTGGCTTGCTCTAAGCGAAAATAAATTGACCATGTAGTACTACTCTTGAACCTGATAACCCTGCTGCACAGAAAGGTAGAGCTGGGTAGCCTCCCTCAGTAGGCGTGCCATGAAATCCTAAGACAGAGCAGCAGTGGTGAGGAAATGTGAAGGATAGGACTCCAGAAAGCTCCGTTCTGCCGAGATCCTTCAAGCAATGTCCGCTTAAAAAAAACGTGTCAAAAGTACAGTCCACAACACTTTAGCATAATTTTACATACCTTTACAAGTTACGTTTAAGATAAAAATGGGGAGAGGCTTACTTTTGCTTACCATTTTTAGAATGTTTCACGTTGTTTTACATGTCTGTGATGACAATACATGTATATGTAGAAATATATGCACATGATTCAAACAGATCAGCAATCACAGAATCACCAAACCCAGCAGGAATCACACCGGCACAGTCTTCCGTCCCTCGTCCATGGCAAACACCAGAGGCGAAATACGCAGAGTTTCGTGGCGAAATACTTCAGTTCAGATCCGACCATTCCGGTCACGCTCGGAACCTCCCATGTTCACCTTCAATCTCACCAGCATGTTCTGACAGAATGAATACGCGAGGGGTCCTTTTATAGGGGGACCCCAAAACATCTATCTAAGCATTGTATTCAGGTTCAATCAGTTTAAAAACGGAGCCACAACTTAATGTTGCTATATCATGGGATACAACGTGTCCAACAATCAAATTCATCCAACACAACTCATATCAACTTATTCAACTAACTAAGACAAAAATATATACACATATTAGTCCATAGGGAACTTTGGCCAATTCATCTTATCTGAATGTGTGGATTCTCCATGACACCCCCTCCATCTTGGGGTTTGCCCAAACATGGGGACATAGCAACAAACTCTTCTTGGCCGTCATCATGTTCCCCCCTAAAATTGCCATCTATTCGAAGCAATTCTCAACTTTTGACACAACATCCCATGTTCGTTCCTGAAATCAATTTTTGTTGGAGTAACGTACATAGTTTGACTGGTTAAATCCACCAGTATTCACACATACAAATCCGCTGTTTGTTGCTTAAATCCAGTTTTTTTGGGTTGGACCCACCATTTCAAAATATAATCCATTCGTTTAGACATGTTCATTGTTCAAGCCAGCTAAATCCATCATTTTATCCATCATTTTATCCATCATTTTGTCCATGTTTGATTCCATGTGTGTTTCTGAAATTCCATTATTCTAAAAATTCCTTCGTTTCTCCATCTTTGACGGTAAAATGAATCGTGATGTACCATGTTTCATGGTTAAATTCCAGGTGTTCTCCATGTTTTTCCGCCAAAATCCACCAGTCTCTCATATGTTCTCCATTTTTCATGTTAAATCCATCAATTTCGCAGATGTTCCCCATGTTTTCACGCCACATCCACCCATTTTCCGTTGCACCACCCGCTTTCCACCGACTGGTCCGCCTGGTTCTCCAGGGTCACCTCCACCGCCTCGCAGACCTGCAGCGCGGTGCCCTCCACGGAGACCTGGCTCAATCGGAAATACAACGACTACAGCATATATAGCCAGTGAATATCTATGGATAGCTATATGGGAATATATATATATATATATATAGGATTTGTTGAAGTTTTACCCTCTTGGTAAACGAACATAGCCATGGAAAACCACCATTTTGAATAGGTAAATCAACTATAAATGGTATATTTTCCATGGCTATGTTAAATTACCAGAGGGTATACCCAGTGAATATGATAGCTACATAAAGTTATAGCTGCCATAGTTAAAAAAATAAGTTATACCAAGTTCTACCGAAAACAAACACGCCCTGTCTGCCATATCATATACAAGTTATACATAGTTATCTGGTTGGTGGTTTTAACCATCTTGAAAAATATGACTTCGTCAATGGGAAGGATTATCCCATGCATTATGGAAAAAATGTTTGAAACCACCAACCAGGATATATATGACATGCTATAGTACTATGATAATGATATAATGATAATCTATATATATATATATATACAATGTGTATGTGTATATATATATACAGACCATCACTGCTATAATGTATAATACCAGTAGTACCGCACAAGGCGGTGGCGGAAGTTTCAAAAATAGGAAACCTATAGGAGAGGTTGGTTGTTGTGAATCAGGGATGGCAAAGCGAATCCACTGATAGACCGAAAGGTGCTTGAGGTCTCCTCTCTGTCTCTCTCTTTCTCTGACTATCTACCTACCTATCTATCTTCTATGTATCTATCTGTCTATCTAGCTATCTATCTAGCTATCTATCTCTCTCTTTCTCTCTTCCATCTAATTACCTATCTACCTATCTACCTATCTACCTATCTACCTATCTACCTATCTACCTATCTACCTATCTATCTATCTATCTCTCTCTCTCTCTTTCATCTGTCTATCTATCTATCTATCTATCTATCTGTCTATCTGTCTACCTGTCTACCTGTCTATCTGTGGTGCAGTGTCATTCAGTGTATGCAGTGTAGTGTAATGTAGTGTAGTGTAGTGGAGTGTAGTGGAATGTAGTGTAGTGTAGTGCAATGTAGTGTAGTGTAGTGTAATTTCGTGTAGTGGAGTGTAGTGTGTAGTCGTAGTTGTAGTTGTAGTGTAGTGGAGTGTAGTTAGTGTAATGTAGTGTAGTGTAATTTAGTGTAGTGGAGTGTAGTGGAGTGTAGTTGTGTATATAGTTGTAGTTGCAGTGTTGTGGAGCGTAGTGTAGTGTAATGTAGTGTAGTGGAGTGTAGTGTGATTTAATGTAGTGTAGTGTAGTGATGTGTAGTGGAGCGTAGTGTAGTGTAATGTAGCGTAGTGAAATTTAATGTAGTGGAGTGTAGTGGAGTGTAGTCTAGTTGTGTAGTTATAGTTGTAGTGTTGTGGAGTGTAGTGTAGTGAAATCTAGTGTAGTATAGTGGAGTGTGGTGTAATGTAACGTAGTGTAGTGTAGTGAAGCGACTTTCCTATCTATCTATCTCTCTGTCTATCTATCTATCTCTATGTATCTATCTATCTATCCATGTATCAATCTATGTATCTAGCGATGTATCTATCTATCTATCTATCTGTCTGTCTATCGATCTGTCTGTCTTTCTATCTGTCTATCTGTCTAGCCATCTATCTATCTATCTCATCTACCAAGCTGGCCTCTCTCTCTCTCTCTTTCATCTAATTACCTACCTATCTATCTATCTACCTACCTGTCTATCTATCTCTCTCCCTTTCATCTGTCTATCTGTCTAGCTGTCTACCTGTCTATCTGTGTTGCAGTGTCATTCAGTGTAATGTAGTGTAGTGTAGTGTAATTTAGTCTAGTGGAGTGTACTGGAGTGTAATGTAGTGTAAGTGTAGTGTAATGTACTGGCGTGTAGTGTAGTGTAATGTCCTGTAGTGTAGTGTCTTGAGCGCAGCGACATCTGAACCTCCAAAAGTGGTCCGAACCCCTGGTGTTTTTAACATTTTGACTTGGAAATGTGCTTCGCGCCACAACAGCGTGCACTTTTTCAACATCCGAACCTCCAAAAGTGGCGCGAACATGTGGTGTTTTGTACATTTTGACTTCGAAATGTGCTTCGCGCCACAATGGCGTGCACTTTTTCGACATCTCAACTTCCAAAAGTGGTCCGAAGCTGAGGTGTTTTGTACATTTTGACTTGGAAATGTGCTTCGCGCCACAACGGCGTGCACTTTTTTGACATCGCAACTTCCAAAAGTGGTCCGTTTTTAACATTTTGACTTGAAATGTGCTTCGCGCCACAACGGCGTGCACTTTTTCGACATCTCAACTTCCAAAAGTGGTCCGACGCTGGTGTGTTTTTGTACATTTTGACTTGGAAATGTGCTTCGCGCCACAACGGCGTGCACTTTTTCGACATCTCAACTTCCAAAAGTGGTCCGACATGGGTGTTTTGTACATTTTGACTTGGAAATGTGCTTCGCGCCACAACGGCGTGCACTTTTTCGACATCTCAACTTCCAAAAGTGGTCCGACGCTGGTGTGTTTTGTACATTTTGACTTGGAAATGTGCTTCGCGCCACAACGGCGTGCAATTTTTCATCTCTCATCTGGCCAGCTGGCTCCGCACCCGCCGCTTTAGCGAGCCTACTTTTCGACCCTCCGGAGCCACAAATCATTGGAAAAACACAATGTTTCGCGACTTTCCTACCTTTTTGCGCATCTGCATCTTCTTTCTTCTTACTCTTTCTCTTCTACTCTTCTTTCGTCTAATCTTCCTCTTCTCTCTGCCTCTTCCCTGCTCTGCTTTTCATCTGTCCATATTGTCGGAAGTTTGACTTCTAAACTTCCTTCGATTATAGTGATAAAATATAATGATATAATCACTATTATAATATAATACATATAGTGATATAGTCGCTATGATTCGCTATGATAAAATTATAATGATATAGTTAATCTTGATAGTGATAATATAGTTAATTAATAATATAATGATATGATGAAAAACTATAACAATTCAGCGATAATATTGATAATATGATGGTGATAATCATTGTAGTATTTTCATAGTCACTACATACTAATAATTGAATTATATAGTGATCATGATTAGTTGGTAAATTATTGGTTGGATATTCCAAATTACATTATCCGTTTTACACCAATCATGGATGCACCAATATACAATCCCCCAAAAAAAGTTATTGCAGTAACCCCAAAAAGACAGATCAATGATTCAATAATTAGGTAAATAGGTAACCAGGTATCTGATATCTGTAGATTATTTATTTATTTATATATATATATCGTACAAGTCCTAGGACCAGCATAATGGGACATGAAAACGTATATATATATATATACATATTGTTGAATGTATAGGTAACAAAAATTGGAAATTTGGGTTGAAAAATGATTGATTTATATCAATTACAATTAGAATCCGCCAGCATGATCATCGCTCATCATCGAATAATTGTTTAGCTATGTTGTCTGGTTGGTGGTTTTAACCATCTTGAAAAATATGAAAGTCAATGGGAAGCATTACCCCATATACTATGGAAAATAAAAAAAATGTTTGACACCACCAACCAGCTGTTATTGTAATCAACATCCACCAATCACTTAAAACAACAACATATACTTTTGTTTTAAAAAATATAAACCATCGGTTGCTGAATCCTTGGTTAGTATAAAGGTAATATATTGGGGCATTGGTGTTTGAAACTATATAATCATTAGGAATTGGTTTAAACTGATCTACTGGTTTAATTGGTTTTGGGCTTGTAACGAACTAGTTTAAACTGATTTACTGGTTTCAATTAAAAGAATACGGGCTTCAATTGGTCACTAAAAACAAAAAATAATGGATATTGAGCCCTGGTTGAAAAAATGAACTATGATGGATTGTAAAAAAACATGCAATCACTCTATTAAAATATGTATCTGAATTATATGTTACCCAATCAGTAGATTATCGAAGTGGCCCAGTGGCCCAGCAATCCACGAAATCATGATTGGTGGAAATCATGATTGGAGATAAATGGAATAAATTAATATAGATGGGAATCGTTTATTATAGATTCTATAGTAAGGGAATTTTCTACTATCTCTATTATTGGCTCGTTTTATAATTGGGATAGAACCCGCAGAATCCAATTATATCTATTGAATTCTATTGAATACATATCCATAGAGCCAATAGAATGGGATAGACAATAAGAAACAAATGGAAATCATCAAATATCCATCTTGGGTAAATCAATCAATGTTTTTTTAAAAATCAAATGGGTAAGCAACGAGAAACCCGTGGGTAAACGAATGATTGGTCGGGTTGGAATCACGAAGCAACTCGTTGGTCCCATGAATGGATGAATACTTGGTGGAAAAGCGATAGAACCATGTCATGGATATTGGTTGGTGCACCATAATTTATTGGATATCCATGATTATTGGTTGATAATTTGATAGTTATCCATTTTAATGATTTCTAATCCATAATATTCGATAATTATTAGATAGGAACCCCCTACTATATGTACTATCAATACTTGGTAGATTGGTGCACCCCAGACTAGAGATAGAAAAAGTGGACAATCTGGAAACACTTTTCGGCATCTTTTTGGGGAACTTGGGAGGCTCCAGATGGTAGAGTCTTCCATGTTATGCTCCAAAGAACTTCCGATGTTTCGGTCGTGGGGATTAAAAAAAAAACCTTCCTGAAACTTTCAAAACATTTCAAAACAATATGCTACAGTACATGCTTTGTTTACTGGGATTTAAGAAAACACCGTCATTTTTTTACCACTTGGTTCACTGCCGCTACGAACCTTTTCTGGATTCAATGGGTTGGTTTCAATGAACGCCGCACGAGCGTGTTTTTATTTCGGTAATTTTTCCAATGATGGCTAGGTTATCAAAAATCTGCTTGAAGAGTCTTCATCTGAGACTATCTGTCGGACTCAAAACCTTAAACCCCGGAAGTTAGAAACAACATAGCTGGCAAAGGCACATTAACCCAAAAAAAAAGGAACATCACAGGCTTGACCCACATATCTTCACTGGGTCAACACGTTACACCCTTTGAATTCACATCAAATTTGCCGGATTCGAATGGTTTGCCACACACACGGCTCCCAGTAGCATTTCCCTTCCTAGGCTTGCTGCCTCTCCACACCCGTTCTGTCAGAGCCAATTCCAAATCGGCGCATGCGTGACGCCGGAGCGCCAACACTTGGTAAGTTCGGGTCCCACCCCGCATCACACTGCTGGGGATGAACTCTTCAGAAGTTGACTGCGCAGGAATTGTTGCAGCTATCAATGTGATCATCACGGGGACGTACCTGGATCCCTGAAACATTCGCACATGGCAAGTGGGAGGATCTTTTCGAGACCCCCATCTACGAAGCACTTCGCATTTCAGTTGGAGGAGCCCATGGAAAAACCTGACGTAGGGCATTTTTTATCAATCCAAGGCATTTGTGGGAAATCCTAACCTCATTGCAACTTCGCATTTTTAAAAACCGACATTTCATGCCTTTATAGTCCCTCAAGTGCTACTTTTTTCAAGAATTGGATTCCCAGTCTCGGCCGTATAATTTGATATGATCACTGATTAACATCCAAAAACATCCACAAAGATCGATAAACATCAATAAACCAACTAGTATAAGCCCAAAGACACACCAACCGAACCAACCAGTTTGGTCACCGCGCAAATGATCAACTGCCATGTCACCGCCGACGAACGCACCGACATAACCCCAGCCTCATCGTAGATTTCCAACAGAGCTCGGCCTACGGCAGGTCAGGCGATGGAGAAGATAGAGGTCATGGACTTTGATGGCATCTATGATTTTTATCATTCAAACTATTAGCATTCATTCATAGATATGGTATCTATTATGATATCTAGATATGATTTTTTATCATTCATAGAATCTCTCATATCACCTGATAATTGCTAATAGTTTGGAATGATAGTTTGGGATAATATCTTATGGTACTGTGGATGGTTGCGAAATCCTGCATCACCAAAAGGATGGTTGAAACATCTTGAAAGCCTATAAATAATGGGAAAAGCTACCGTTTTCAACTGGTGCAGGATTTCTTCCATCCACAGTATCACCTGATAATTGCTAAGTGTAATGCTTAGAATGATCTTGGGATAATAATAGTTCTCTATACTATCGATATAAAATTAGCTGATAACTATCCATTAACATCAGAATGCTTAGAACCATCTTGGGATAGATAGATAAAACAACCGATGGTTATAGTATAAATTTCCAAGTTATCTGTTGATAGCTAGATCATGGGAATTCGCTACCGTAATACAACAATTAAAGTTATCTATGATAGGCAGATAATTATAGTATCATGTTAGGTATGTAATGATCATCTGTAACTTGAAAGCTGATAGTTATTTGAGAATGTTGATTAGAATATAACATGATATTAGAAAATTAAAACCATATTTGAAACAAACAATAATGCACTATGAGATAAACAATTTTCACAGTCTCCTGTAATATTCTGATACCTGCGTATGTATAGCTATAATAGATCTATCTAACTGAATATATCTATAGATACAATGGTGGTTATCACGATGGTATCTCGAAATCATAGTCATCGAAGCATGATTATCTACTAATCATTGCGAATGGTGTATACAATGAATTATCTGTTTACAATCATGTTTGAAAATAGATACTATATAATCGTGTTTATCGAATAATATATTTTTATGTATACTGGATATACAACTACATAAGGATCAGGATCTATTGCAGTATATCTGATCACTATTCGATAAATCATGATCATAATCATTCACAATCTCTTGTAAATTTGCTGTGCGCATCACAAATTGGCAATCGTCTCTGCCGGCTCTGCCACCCACATGACGACCCGCACGGCGAGTTGCTCACCGGCAACCCCACTTCCATCGTTTGGGTCCCTTGGCTGTTCACCGGATACCCTTGCATCAAGGTCTGGGTTTCTTGGCTTGTCAGGGCATCAGCAGCATTGCCGTGGGAATTCCAACCACTTTGACATCCTGCCGTGGAAGACGCTGCGTGAGTTGCTTTCTCGGGCAACCTGTGAGTCTCTCGGGCATTTCTGGCTGAAAAATGCCCTCTCTCATGATCTGCTGGTAAGCCTTCTCATCATGGCAATCTCTGGTTGGTGGTTTTAACCATCTTGAAAAATATTAGTCAATGGGAAAGATTATCCCATATATTATGGAAAATAAAAAATGTTCCAAACCACCAACCAGATCTACTACAGACAAAAGGTCTGATTCCAGCAGGCTGAGCTTGCCTGGTCTCCTCTGTGGAAGGTAAGCTATATTAGGCAGGCACCCAAAAGTGGCAGGCACGCAGGCAATGTGAGTTCGTGGGGCATTGGTTTTTATTGAAAAACTGAGGTGCAAAGACAAACTGAATTTCCAACTCTGGCAACACATAATGATTTTCCACAGCCACGTTAGAACATCACAGGATAAACAACCAAATCTAACCACAAATGGCTTGGTCTGGAATTGGTGTATACCTCTAACATGGCCATTTAGCAGTAATGATGAACCCTGGCTGTTTGGGGGTGTACCTCTTTTCGCCCACACGGAGACATAGCGTTGTCCGCAGGCGCGGGCCAAATCAGGAGAAAGGCCCGTGAAACATTCCCTGGAGCATCCCGTTCAGCAGCCAGGAGTGTATTGATCAGTCGTTGAATTCACTAACAACACTTGTTTTCCAATTGTTTTCCAACAAGTAGTGGCAACCAAGTCGTCCACTTTCGGAGATTATTTGATTTATTTGTCAATCAATTGATTGAAGCCAGGACCCATGAAATTGCCGGAGTATGACCGCTAAGCACGACTTGCAGAATAAAGGTCTATATGCGTTTATTCCATGAAGGGCAAACAACATCATACAACTAGTCTTGGGTAAGTCTATATTTCATATCATTGCAAACATGGGTTGAAAATACTATGGGTTTCTCAAATGAGGGACCCCAGATTTTTTCCCGAATGCGTAGCAAGGGTTCCTGTTTCACTCTGGGGGTCTGGGGGTTGAGGGTGTGTTCGCTCGACGTTGCGTTTGTGGTCGCAACCGTCCGCAACCGTCCGCAACCGTTCGTGTGAGGACCGTATGGCCGTGCCTCTGGGAAGTTCTGCAGGAGGGATCATTTTTGGAGTCTGGTTGCTTCGTTTCGCGTGGCAGGCGTGGCACTTCGTGACATTCAGACGTGTTTTGCAACGTGTCGAAAGTCGTTTTGTGTGGCAGGCGCAATACTTTTGCGACGTTTTCAGAAGATGTGTTACATTTTTCCTGGCAGGCGCAGCACTTTGGACGTGTCCATCGTGATTTTTCGTGGCAGGCGCAGCACTTTAGACGTGTCGTGTTGCGTGTTTTTTGTAAATCGCATTGGCAGGGCTGCGTCAAGTGGCGACACGGTGCAAATTCCGTGGCAGGCGTGGCATTTTGTGCGATGTGCTGAAAATTGACGGAAGCCTCGCACGAAACATAGATTTTGAGGTAGCAAATTTTCCGGTTCTAAGGAAAACTCGTAGGAAAACGTCGATTCTGAGGTTGCAAAGTGTCAAAATTGGAGGATGTCTCGCACGAAATGCTCGTTTTGGCGTCTCGAGTCTCTGGTTTTCTTGTGGCTTCGCCGTGTCTATGGGGGAAGCCGCAAAACCTCTCCTTTTCGAAGGTTTCCAAGCAGGTTGTCATGTCGTTTTGCGTGGCAGGCGTGGCACTTTGTAACATTCCAACCCGTTTGATAACGTGTCGAAATTGTCAAAATTGGAGGATGTCTCGCACGAAATGCTCGTTTTTCTGCATCCACCTGTCTCGTCTCGAGTCGCTGGTTTTCCTGTGTCTATGGGGGAAGCTGCAAAACCTCTCTTTTTCGAAGGTTTCCAAGCAGGTTATCATGTCGTTTTGCGTGGCAGGCGTGACACTTTGTGACATTCCAACCTGTTTGGTAACGTGTCGAAAATGTCAAAATTGGAGGATGTCTCGCACGAAATGCTCGTGTTTCTGCACACACGTGTCTCGTCTCGAGTCGCTGGTTTTCCTGTGGCGTCGCCGTGTCTATAGGGGAAGCTCCGCACTCCACAATTTACACTTTACACTCCGCACTCCACAATTTACACTTTAGACTCCACACTCCACACTCTACACTTTACACTCCACACTTTACACTTTGCACTTTACACTCCTCACTCCTCACTCGAGACTTTACACTCCACACTCCACACTTTACACTCCACACTCCTCACTCTACACTTTACACTCCACACTTTACACTCTACACTCTACACTTGACATTTTACACTCCAGACTTTACACTTTACACTCCACACTCCTCACTTTACACTCCACACTCCTCACTTTACACTCCACACTCCACACTTCTCACTTTACACTCCGCACTCCACACTCTACACTTTCCACTCCACACTCCACACTCCACACTTTACACTCCACATTCCACACTCAACAATTTACACTTTAGACTCCTGACTCGACACTCCACACTCCACACTCTACACTTTCCACACTTTACACTCCACACTCCACACTTTACACTCCTCACTCCACACTTTACACTCCGCACTCCTCACTTTACACTCTACACTCCACACTCTACACTTTACACTCTACACTTTACACTCTACACTCCACACTCCACAATCTACACTTTACACACTCCACACTCCTTACTCCGCACTTTACACTCCACACTCTACACTCCACACTCTACACTTTCCACTCCACACTCCATCCTCTACACTTTACACTCTGCACTCCACACTTTACACTTTACACTCCTCACTCCACACTGGACACTCTACACTTTACACTCCACACTCTACACTTTACATTCTAAACTTTACACTCTACACTCGGCACCCCACACTCTACAATTTACAAACTCCACACTCCTCACTCCACACTTTACACTCCACACTCCACACTTTACACTTTACACTCCTCACTCCACACTCCACACTTTACACTCCGCACTCCTTACTTTACACTCCACACTGCACACTCCACACTCTACACTTTCCACCCCACACTCCACACTCTACACGTTACACTCCACACTCCACACTCTACACTTTACACTCCACACGCTACACTCCACACTGCAGACTGGTAACAGGGGAAATATGTACAAGACTGTTCAAATAAACTATTGCAGAAAAGTGTTCGGCGTGATTGCATATCCATGTGTTTTGACATCTGTTATACGTGTGAGCATTCGGGTTCGTGGGCTGCATCTTGTTTCATAAATTTGTTGCGTTCCATGGGGAAAACAATGGTTTGAGGCTACCTCAAGTTTCACAAAACACCCTAAACTGCGGGCCCCACATGTAATAGGTTAGTTTATCAACCAAGCAAAGTGGTGAAATCAGAAGTTTCCTCCATCGTTAGCATAGGATCCCTAGTAGAAAGTTGCTGATGTTTGTTAATCAGTTCAGTGCCCATAGCATCTGGTAAACTCTCACTTTGCGGCATAGAAAATGGCATAAATGGCCATAGTTAAATAGTTAAATAGTTGATTTACATCGGGGTTGCCATTACCCAGTACACAGCAAGGTATTTCCTACAGAATAGAGCCTTATAAAACATTTTGTGGTCACATGTTCTTAGCTTTTGTAGGGGAAATGGATGGAAATGGTATCCCCGATTGATTTACCCATTCAAAATGGTGGATCTTTCCGTTATGTCAACGTTTAGCAAAGGCTAAATCACGACCTCCATCCCACCGCCTAGCGCCGCCAAGCTGTGAGGAAAGACGAACCGTTGGCATTGCTCCACCTGAGACGGCCCGCCACGGTTTCGCGGGGATCGACTGGATGTTTCTTGGGCGTATCAATGTGGCGCACCAAAAAACGGTAAAACAAAGGTGGTTTGAATGGAGATTTCATGAGGATATGGGTATAACATATGAAAACATATGAAATAGATCACCAAGTTGATACGATATTTGGGCTTGTTTGGAAATAAGGTACCCTGAGAAATTGAGATCATGATTATTTTCCTCAAAACATAATTTCCTGATTTTCACACGCACACACACCCATATAATGTGATAAACCCAATATGGTGGCGATGCATTTAGAAAATTATTGGCTTTTAGTTATTGTGTTTACAAACATGGCGTAAGCCATTGTCGACCTTGGTCGAACACAAGCCTATGGGATTATGCAAAATGGATTTTTCTGGTGCTTTGAAAACTGTTGAAACCATGAAACATTGCACAGGGAAAACACGAACATGTCCAACCAAGCCTCAGCCTTATCTCCTAGCATTGAAAGCTAAGAAGAGAAGGACTCTGCAGAATTCCCATCAACATGGCAGATACTGAAATGTTAAACTTTTAAACAATAGCAAGCCACCCTTCAAGGTTTACCCCTGCATGTCATGTGAAACCTTCCGGTCATCGGACCGCGGACCAGCGGGCTTGGTTCCAACCTTGCAGGCTTTCAGAGCAGTGAAGGTACCCAGTTCCTGCGGCTCGGGAGATAACCCCATTTTTTATGGTTTATATACCCATAAAAATGGTGATTTCGGGGATGGCTTATTGTCTGGCTGGTGGCATACCATGGTATACCTAGACCCCTCTGAAAAATGATGGAGTGAAAGTCAGTTGGGATGATGACATTCCCAAGATGATGGGAAAGTCATAAAATTATTAAAATTCATGTTTTAAAGCACCAATCAGTTGTGGTTTTAACCGTTTAACCAAATCGATTTTGTATCCACGACTAGAACTGCAGCCAGTAGCTACACAACATCGTCCTCCTGGCAGCGACCTCGGAGACAGCAATCCAACGGGGGAGTGCCGCCAGGAACTTGGACGCTTCAATCCCAAGAAAACCACAAGAAGTTCTGCGAGCAGCGATTCCCTCCACAAAGTGCCAGGAGTGACAGCGCATGACAGCGCATGACAGCGCATGACAGCGCAAATGCTGACTTGGGGACGACTGGGTCCCCAAAATTATCAACATTCAGGGGGTACTTTATATTAATATAGGGAGATGTGATCAATAGATCCCGACAATGGCCCCACTGATGTCAACACAGGATTCATAGACCCTTTTTGGCTGACTAGGCTGGCTTCCAAAATAGTGATCATTGGCTCCTAAAATGGTCCTTCCCCCGGCCAATTATATAGCCCAGTGGTTTATTAATTCAGGAATTCTTACGATTTGGGTGTTGCTGCAAACCAGAAATTTCGGATTGTCATTGGGCCAAATTTCTTGGATCCTTTGAGTTAACCAACACCAGCCCCTTGCGGTTTTCGAATTGTTTCCTTGCCAGAGCTGTTTATTTGAACTGTACCCTCTGGTTATGTCAAAATAGCTATTGAAAATGGCCCATTTATAGTTGATTTACCTATTAGGTAAACGTTTACAAAAAACGAACTGGAAAGATCCACCAAATTTTCAATGGGAAAATCCACTATTTCGACTGGGCCATTTTCCAGTTAGCAAACTGTATTTATAGTTGATTTACCTATTAAAGATGGTGATTTTCCATAGCTATGTTAGTTTACCAGGCCGGGTGAAGGCTCGTGACAGGTCCATCTTTGACCTCAAATCTCCACAGAGCGACTGCGAAAAACCACCAGCAAGCGGCTTGAGCAGCGAATGGGAACCAATCTGTTGGGGGGTGGAAACAAAACAAATGCCTGTAGAAAACATCGAAAACACATACTACTATTACGTACTATTCCTGCTAAATGCATATATTCATTTGGATTGCATAACTAAGAAATTTCGAGTTCGAAGGGTTTTATCCACCTTTTGATTTGCTAAATCAAGTTCTTTGGCGTTAAATCAAGCCACCATTCGATTAGCCAATTCTCGTTGTCGGTCGATCCCAGCTCCCATGTTCATCGGACACATGCTCAGCATACCACCATTTCAAATTTTATCATTTGGGTGTTTCCTAAAATGTGAAATCCCAAAACCATGGGTTTCAATGCAAACATGGTCTAATTCAGCATGATTTGGGGGTGCACCCATTTTAGGAAACCTCAATGTTGGTGCGTATTTCAAACCGTAGCCGATGATCATGAACCGTTGCGGTGTACCATTCCCGGATGTGAAATGTGTCGTTTCCGAATAATTCAGGATTCTTAAGCTAACACCCCTAGACTCACCCATCCAGTGTTTTGAACTGATGATTTAGGATTCATAAATTAATCATTGGTCCGTGTTTTTAAGCATGTTTCATGTTTCTTAACCATGTTTACCAAAATTTTACCCAAGAACTGATTAAGAAACCAATGACAACTGATTAATTTTACCATCATGTTGCCATAGTTTTAACTGATTAAGGTTCATGTTTCATAATTTCCAATCAGAACGGACCCCTGTTGTCGTCCTCTGGCTTCATCAACGCCCGAACACCTCGCGGCGTTCGCAGGGTCGAGGCGCGAAACGATGTGTTGGACCGTTGGGGCAGAGTGCAAAGCTGGGAATTAACAGGGGAAAAACATATTACCCTCTGGTAATTAAAAATAGCTATGGAAAATGACCCATAGAAATAGATGGTTTACCGAACTTAAAAATGGTGATTTTCCATAGCTATGTTAGTTTACCAGAGGGTAATAAACTCAGTAGCCCCCAAATGCCAAAGAGTTTCAGAAGAAGTTCAATTGATCAATTTACCCATGCTACCTTTTGGTCGGCTTTTACCAAATTCCATGTCAACTTGGGCTTTTCGATGTCCCTAACCGTATGGCGACCTTTGAATATGACGGATGGAGATGACATGCACATTGCTGGCAGATCTGGCCCTGGCAGGGTGTTTTTGGTGGAACATATCTCTCCTGGACTAAGAGAGGTCGAGAAAAGTGGGGTGTTTTGCACATCGTCCTGGCAGAAAGCATATTGGATTATATAAGAATCAACATAAATGGGGCATGTGCATCATGCAAACACATGGAAAAAAAACAACGCACATATTCCCTTACTGCCACCCATCTCCCCCAACAAAACCAGCTGGGATCATCATCCGAAGAGATCTTTTCGGCAAGATGAAGAACCAACGCCGATTGAAAGCTCCTCAGTTGTAATGGTCATCTGCGCCAATCTACTCATATTTCAATATACCATCTGGTTATTTGTTAAACATAGCCATGGAAAGATCCAACCATTTTTAAGTTCGGTAAACCATCTATTTCGATTGGGGCCATCTATACCATGGCTATGTTAGTCATAACCAGATGGTATTTCATATGTTGCAATTTCCCCCCAAAAAAATGTTCCATCATGACTACCAGTCCAGTGGCCTGTGGAATCTTCCACCAAAAGGCCTGAAACCTGCGCAGGTCACCCTCCAGGAATGGGTTGGATGAACCTCCCAGTGGGATGCCAAACCATATTGGAACTGCAGTTGTACCATGGTTTTCGTTGAAAAAAATTAGGGAAAACTTGCCATCCAACCGGGTTCATCACACGTAAAAAAAAAGAGAACCACCAGGGGGACATGGTCATCCCTGGTCATGAAACAACAATAAGCAGGGGACTATTGTCAATCATCAATAATCTTCAGTAACCATGAATCGTCAATAATCATGATGTAACAATATATTTTTGTAAATTGGTCAATCATCATCAATATCTGGTTTTCAATCAATAATCATCAATAATCATCAATAATCACCAATAATCATCAATAATCATCAATAATCATCAATAAGCATCAATAATCATCAATAATCATCAATCATCTAACCAGTAACCAATAAACATGGTTTCGAACCAACAATAATCATCGATGACCTGGTCATATATTGCAACTGGCCAGCAAGAATAGAACATGGAAAGAATTCAGCAATCAGAATCATGGACTGGCACATCAAAACGCGGGATAACAACGCAAACTACTTGCAGGTATGCAGGAACCTCTAACTCCATTGCAAAGCCCTTGTTCATTGGGACCATGATCAGAGTAAGATGAGTAAGACTTTAGTGTGTCTTACATAGCAAATCCGCTGTGACAAATGGGGTGATTTGGCCACGGGCCATAGGTACACAAAGAAGAATCAACAGAAAACCTTGACGCGCAACATAGTCTAAAAATATGCCCCAAAATCTCGGCACTCAATCCTTATTTTACCCAATTCCTGATGGTTCGCTCCCCCTGGGTGGGTTAAATCCCATTGAAACCCACAAGAGCCAGAACCTCTGTGCGTCCCTTCTTCACGGATTGCAGCTCCTGCCGTGGAGTTGCTTCCGAGGCCAAAGCGGACCAAAACACCTAAGAGAAACACCGATAGAAACAATGGGTGGATTTCCCACTGGGAAACTATCAATTTAAGCAAACCCCTGTGGGGCCCCCCAGTTATAAGTTGGTATATAATCCCCATTAACTAATATAGTTATAGTTATATCTACCCATAAACCATTGTTAAGCCACTTATAAACCAACTTAGCTATCTTGGGGGCCCCATCCTGCAGGGAAACTGTTTTTTTTGCAAAAACATCCTTGTTTTTTTGGCTCAGCCGAGAACCCAAGTTATGGCAAAAAACACACGTAAGCTGATGTGACGACTACAAATGGGAGGTATCTTCAAGTGCCCTGTGCAAATATAATCGTCCTGAGTTTTTCTTCCAGGGTATGGCAGCCCCAATACAGACAGAACAGTTGGAAACCTGTATGATCGACGATAGCCTCGTGTAAAGGAATCTTTCAGCCGATGTATTCCTGCGTTTCATCTCGCCATTCAGCCATAGACCGCGCAAAGCTGGTCAGCTCACCAACTTATGTTGCATATTCTGCCATGCCCAATATCTGCGATCCTGGACGGACGAACAAATCAATGACTGCTCGATACCCAACTGCTCCCGAGTTGTTAAACATGCCAAGCACGTATTCGTACAGTGTCTTCATTCGACTGTTCTGCGCTGATTGATGGGCGAGCCTGACTGCATTTATCATCGCTGCTCCATGGATGTCTTGCAAGGCTGTGAAAGCACTGTTCACCATTCCAAGTGATCCTCCATCGATTGCAGGATATTATTTGGTAAATGGTACATATCATCTGTATCACACTGGAAGCACTTTCTATCTCGTTGGGGAACCCTTTGGTATATAACGTATAAATACAAGAATAGACCACCCCCAATTTCACCAGAAAGGGACAGTATAAAGTCTCCAAGATTGGAGGTTTACATTGGGTGTACCACAATAATTTATATGCTATGGTATTTTTTTTACAAGTTGGCCGACACAGCTACAAGTTTGTCTACTGATTAACAATAGTTATATATCCCCCATAAGCCGTAGCTAATCAAATGATTAACCAACTTGGCTATCTAGAGTGCCTCACCTATATAACTATCTATGTAACTCTAAAACTATACAATTATACACAGATACAATTAGATATTAGCGATATTACAAATAATATTAAATAACCATATACACAATAAAAGACATCATTTATTGCAATGTGATATAGTTGTATGAGTAGTTTTATAGCTATGCAACTATACATTATAGTAGGACTATTACCACCGCGACATCCAGTTGATATCCTATGGATTTATAGAATTATTCCTATGGCAGACCGTTTATATCAGTTCAATCAATCCAGTGGTCAAGTATCCAAGTTGAGTTCAATTACACATATAACAGTGTGTAATAATGTATAAACTATCATGTTGGATTACACATATCATGTCATAATATATAATTCATTCTATCAGATTAAATAAACTATCATTCATATGATCCATCCATAATCAGATAAAATCCATTATGTCACTATCATATTATCACCTATCATATTATTAACATGAAATAATCACATGATCACAATCAACTATGATATTTGATCAGCTATCACTATCATATCATATCGTTCCCATATGCTCCATGGTGCTGGAATATTCACCAACATTTGCCCGAGCAAAATCACCCAGTCACGTAGGCTTTTATATACCAGCACCATGGTTCGCATATGGGGTTGATCAAATCCATGGTATATAACATATCTATGACATTTTTGTCGGTAAATCAATGAAAGATGGGGATGTAACAATCTTAAATCAATGAAAGATGGGGATATAACAATCTTGGGATCTATAGATCATATACCAGTGGTAAATCCCATGTCGCCTCGAATCTTTGGGCGAAACGCGCCTCTGCGATGCTCCCAACAGCATCGAAGGACCGGTCCGGCGGCACCCGCAACGCCACCGTCTGGCCTCGGTGCCGCAAGGTGCGAAAAGTGCCAAAATGCACCGAACATGGCGTGGGTAGTATATGTTCATAATATATTCATTCCAATAATATGAATGGTTATAAATATATATATATATATAATGTGTCTGTAATTTTCGGGCAGCCTGGCAATTGCCAGGTACTGTCCATGTTGGAGGGATCGCAATCGATGCACCATTTCATCATGCTAAGCAGACTACACACGCGGGATGGTGATCCAAGATGATCCAAGATGATCCAGGATGCACCAGCTTGTTTTGCTTCTCGAAAGAACACAGGAAAATCAGGAAAACCATGGTCTTGGGAAGCAAAAATCGGATTTGATGATTGGTGTTTCCCCACATTTCTGCCGCCATTGGGAAAATAATACATCACCTTCAACAATCCCATCAATCAAAATATACGTATATAATCGTATATAATCGCCATTAACCATCATTCATCTCCATTCATCACAATCAATCACCCTCAATCACCATCAATCACCATCAATCACCATTAATCCCTACAAAATACCTATAAGTTATTAATGGTGATTTTCGCTTGGGATCTTATAGGGATTTATGGTGATTTCATAGATATGTTATAGCCTATAACATATCTATGAAATCACCATAAACCCCTATAAGATCCCAAGCGAAAATCACCATGACTCCCTACCACTGGGCTCCCCAAACAATTCTGCGGTGCGGTGACGTTCAGCTCAGGATACTCCTGACGCAGAAAAGGATACATCTGTGATAAGTTGCTTGGAATAGCTATAGATAGGCATTATCTATGGTTGTTGATATATCTGTAGAATCTACTGGTTTAGAATTTTAGAGTTGATATATCTGTAGAATCTACCCTCTTGGTAATTTGTTACATAGCCAGCTATTGAACATGTTCCATTTATAGTGGATTTACCCATCGAAAATTGTGATTTTGCATAGCTTTTTGTATGTTTACCAGAGGGTAAAGTTCGAAGAGTTTTAAGGCGGGGCCCACATTTTGGAGGAATGAGCCGAGCCGACGGCACGATGATTTCATCAAACGAAGTGGGAAGAAAAAAACACCCCTTTTTTTTTGGCATCCTAACTGAAGAACATGATCTGTATGGTCTATGGGGTACCCCTTAAGAAAAACCACTGCCGGGGGTTGCCGGCCTCCAGAAGGGTGAAGGCCTTATATGGCTATGAGTCAACGGCCCCTGGTACCAGGATGGTGCCGCAAAAAATAGCTGGTTGATGTTGACGGATGTGCAAATTCCGTCAAGTATTAGGTAATCTTTCATAGGTTTTGACCCATGTGAATAGATGACTGATATAAACTGTGTCTGATAACATCGGCCCATCCTCCGCATCTGCGATTGGACCAGAGTAAATCCTGCCCCATCCCATTCTGGGACTTGAATTTGAACCATTCCACATCATGACCATGTCAGATAACATGCAGGTGCAGTCTATCATGACCATTGTTGCATCCACGGCAATCCACCCATGCAAGCCATTATCCATAGTTGTCACATGTTTTAGCGCGCATTCGCCGCGCGTCGTGGCAGCAAATCGCTCCGTGCTAAGCGAAAGCCATGCGCAGTAGACTGGCCAAGCCCAGGACAAAAATGTGAAGTTGCCGGAAGTTCAAGGTATAATAGGATATCCACAAAGGCCATAGACAATCTCCAAGGATAATTGATGAAATTGGGTATACCCGTTCACATGAGCTCATTTATCGGCCCTATAGTTTTCTGCAGATGCGGATCATAGATCAACTCCGACCAGGCTACTTGCAGGGATTTCTTCAAGCCACCGACATGGGATTAACATGAGTTGTGACTATCGGATATGAATGGATACTGGTTGGTGGTTGAGCCCTACCCCTCTGAAAAATATGAGTTGGTCACTTGGGATGATTATTCCCAATAGATGGAAAAATAAAAGCCATGTTCCAAACCACCAACCAGGATATGTCGATTTAAGTAACCTTTCGTGGTGTTGGCACCCTCTGCTGCGCATGTCCCTTAAAAAAACATGTTCTCCCAGCGTCAGCCACCTGATTCCAGGTGCGCATCCCGGGATGCCGACACGTGCCAACTTCAGCCGGAGCGTGTCACAGTTGTTCAAAACGGTGCGGAAGTTCAAACCTTTCGAGATCAGGACACTGTCATGGGGATATTCATGGATACCCCCAAATCATCCGAGTCGACCATTTCAGTATTGAAACTGGTCACTTTGGGCTCATTTTTAGAAAAATTTAGAAACACAGGTTGGTGTTGAACAAGTCACCATGCGAGGGCAGTCATGATCAATCCACACCGACCTGCCTATTCTATAGAACCTAGAAAATCGCATCCCAAGGCCAGTTTGCCCAAAAATGGGGTATACCATTTGGTACACCCATAAATGGCAAGTGTTCATTGACAGAATGATGGTCAACCAGTGGATGTGCAATTTTCTCACATGGGTTGCGTGTTATGACTCTTGACAAACTATCACAACTGCAATTCCCCAACTTGAAAAAACAGCTGTTTTTGGATAAGTTCCCAATCCTATCCATCACTTTTCACTTTTCCTGCTGATCTCAAAGTAGACGGCCGAAGCGGACTACATTGAGCCCCCAAAACTTCTACATGCCGAAGAAATCGAGATCCTTCCACTCCACGTATCGTGCACGGCAGCTCGCGAGTTGTTGGTCAATTGCGGCTGTTCGTTCTGGACTTACCATGACCGTCACACAAGGGCACCAGAACTGCAAGACGTCAGAGGTTGGCCTGCAAAGTCGCAGGGGGGGCTCTACCTTCAAGTGTTTCCATGTGCGTGTGACATAATTCATGAACCATCGGCACCTTTTCCTGAAAGGCACTGTCGGGCAATCTCGGCCATTTTGCCATGCTTTAACAGTTTTCTTATACCATGGGGATGTGTTTGGGTAACATACCTGAAGATCAAGATAAAGCTGATACCAAGACCACAGCTGGATCGGTTGTCCATCCTCATGAATAGTATCTATCCATTGCGCTATCTTACCCCAGTCCTCAGTGATGTAGGGTGCAAGCGGGGCACCCAAATGGCTAACTCGCCAGTGAGACATCACTATGGTTTCAGCTGAGTGGGTCGGCCCTTGTGCCACAGAGACTCCCCGTGACTGGTGAGATTTTAAACGCAAAGCAAGATTCCCAACTTGTACAAACATGGTGTGCAAAGAACAACGAAATGCTACTAACTCTCGAACCTGCTTGGATACCACTTTCCATAGTTTGTGTACATGAGGAAAACTAAGGCAGATTTTCCCTGCTGCCTCATCTGCCGCTGCGTTACCTGCGATTGCAAATTCAGTAGCTGGGTCTGCGTCTTCATAGTTCTCTTGGTGGCTGTAAACTTTGAGAATTCCCTTACACAAGAGTTTGGTTCGGTGGGCCCACAGGTGAAGGGTCAATAGCAAATCATGATTGGCAGTTTTGTGAGAAATCTTGGAAAAGAAAAAATCAGGTGTTTCAAAAGCCTGTCGCAACTCATTTACTACAAAGTCATTATCAATCCACAACCGAAATGGCTTACGGAGACGATCCGCAAGAATCAAAGCAGCTATGACAGCTGTCAGTTCAGCTCTAGTGATTGTCTGGATCAGGCCCGGCAATACACTTGCTCCCACTGGTGTGAAATCATGTTGGTTATCTGGCGTGTAAAGGACAATTGCCCAAGATGCTAGTCTGGTCATTTTGCAGGCTGGGTTAAGGCATGACCCATCTGTGAAAATGTCTAAAGTGGGTGGGACTATTTCGGGAATAATTAAATTATGGGTGTTGTCAGGAATATTGTGAAGTGCTTGTCGGAAATAAGGCAATGCTGCAGGTGCTGGAATCCATCCGTGGTTGAAAGTCGCAGGGTGCGACTGCATGGCCAGTTGGCGGTGGTGTTCAGGCATAGATTTTCTGGCATCTTCCAGGCTTGGGCATTCCCAATGTCTGTGAAATTGGCTGTCTGCGTTATGGCAAAAAGGGCAATCTGTACTTTCATCTGCATCCCGATATTTTTGATGGTCAGCAGTGAAAAAGGTGCCGTTGAGGCATTTCCTAAGTATGCTGGCATCACTGGAATTTTGCGGGAAATTTGCTGTAGTAAGGTATGGTGAAGTTTGGGAAATCCCTTGGAATGAGGCTCTGTGTGCAACATGATGCATCGCTTGGGTTTGCCACGCTTCTGTCAGGCGCAGTCTGATGTCTTGTATTGGTTGCTGCCATAAGTCAATTGCGAAACCATTGTGGTCCCAAAAGGTATCATCATCCCAGTGCCAGTTGATTGCATGCAGCCTCTGCAGCAAAACACTGCACGGCCCTACTGTTGGTTTTTTCCTGTCATTGGGCTCAGCGAGTTTGGTCAATACTGGAATGCAGGCATCTGCTTCTGTCATGGAACGGAAGTCCATGACTGTTTTGAGGACTCCATGAAAACCAGGGTCGGCCGAAGGATGTTCCACTAGACTAAGGTGTATGGCGGGTGATGCCCCCCACATATGTTCCCCAAGTCCCCGCAGTGCTCCAGTACGCAGGTGTTCATAGTGTTCATCACCTAAGTGGACCGAGGTTATTCCATGAAGGGCATTGGGCCATGCCACCATTTTAATGGCTTTCAGTTTCTGGGTGTACGGTGCTTGGGATCTGGCAATGTCGGGCCATCTGGACTTGAAATTCTTGATTCTGTTAGTGATGACACTATTTGTCATTTGTTTGGAAAACTGTACGTGTCCTCCTAATTCACGTGTCCACATTGCCACTTGGTGCTCACTGTCTCGGAGGTATTTCCTTTCCTTTTTATCATTTGACCAAACAACTGTCTTCTTTTCGTCGAGTTGAATGTCTAAAAGTTCAGTGATTCTCCTTAGTTGATACAAACCTTCTCGTGTCAGGTGTGCCCTGTTGGAGATAACTTCCATGTTATCAACAAAAGACAAGAGTTTGACTTCAGGGGCTCGGTGTTTCATGAAACAATCGATGAGGCAATTTATGGCAAACATCCCTACCACGCTTAATCCGCAACCTTCCGCACATCCTGTGCTGGATTTTATGGGTGGTCCAGCTGACCCCCTGATGCTGAATCGGCGGACCATCCCTTGTAGTGCCCGAAACCACGTTGATACCAGGTTGGGGTGAACTCCTAAATGTGTAATAACCTCCATCATCGGGATGCGTGGTAGATGATTGAAACATTTAACCACGTCAACTATAGCCCCTGAGATTGTTGTTGAATCATGATTGGCTGCTTCAATGGCAGTTTGAACTCCCATCCAGACTTGCGATGCCGATCTATTTGGAACATTTCCGAAACATCCTGTTGGGGCGTATCGAGAAACATGCCTAAGAATCTCACGAGACCTGATGGATGACCAACATCGATATATAACACTGAACAGGGTTATAGGCCGGTACTGGGAAATTTTTGAGGCGTTTGGGATTTTTTCTAGACTATGGACTAGTCCTACCAGTAGGGATGATGGCCACTCCTTACCACACTCAATGGCGTATAGGAGGTCGAGAAGTACTTGTGTTTGGTACTTCGGCATGTGTAGTAGGTCCTGCCGGGACCACCCATCTGGTCCGACGGCGGACCGGCTCTTTTTCTTTTTGAGTGTGTTGTACCAGGTGTCCAGGCTGATTTTGGTATGTGGCATGGGATCTCCTCGTGGTGTGTTCTTAGTGAAGTGTGCTACAACTGGATCCCAATAGTCAACTGGCATCTCCACATGTCGGTCCCAACGTTTCCGCCACTCATCACCGAATCTCCGGAAGAGCTCCTCCAGGTCTCCTACAAACTTTTCTTGACGCAAGGTGGTTCCGATTTGAATATGGTCAACTTTTTCAGCCCAAATTTTGTCATCGGAGCAGATTATGGGGTCAATCAATCCATCTGGGGAGATGATTGGTAGACTATCATCAAACTGGGGATTATTGGACAGGGTTATGGAGTTATCTTCAAGGTCTATGTCCAAAACTTCACAGCTGCATGAGTCATCTAATATTTCGACTGGGGAAGCTGTGGGCAATTTAATGTCTGCAAAGATTCGATTTGGGTTGGCGACCCGATTGGCTCTTGCGGTATTCTGCAGGTCGCGGATGAGGATTTTTTCAAAGTCCCTAAAGCTGGCTTCAAATATAGAAACAATTTGGTCAATTTCGTGAAGGGTGGGTATCTGCCATCCCAGTTCCCGGGGAGCACCCGCAGTCATGGTTGGGCATTTTTTCCACCAATTTTGGAAACCGAATGGGAAACCGGAGCTAGTGATTATACTTCTCCATTCACGTTGGGCATGTATCTGCTGATTTTGTGAAGCAAAATTATTGCTGTGAATAAGGCGCTTGATGGATTCTAGTCTTCTCATTTGTTTATACCACTGTTGGTGTCTGAGGCATTGACCATGATATTCAGGCTTCACATGGCCATGCCTGGTGGGTTGGAGTGGCCTGGTGTGGTCTTGAATGACCTTCGTCTGCGTTGTGAGGGATCTGCCCCGCTGGCAAGTTTGTAACCCTTTTTGGGATTTAGTGATCATTTTGTCATTTACGACATCTTCAAACCCTTTAGCAATGGCTTCAAGCTGCTTTTGCGTGCAATCATCTGGATTGGTATGGGTGGACGTTTCTGGCAAAATGCCAATGTCTTTTGACCAGTCAATGGCACGTGGCTGCCTCCAAACAAAAGATTTAGGGGGTTTACCAAGGTTTGTGAACTCAGCAAAGAGCGTAAGGTGATCTGGGAATTGATCACAAGTTTCTACTTTATGGAAGAAAGGGATTAATTCCGGGCTAATCCAAATGAAGTCTTTCGTAGTAGTTTTGTGGCAAGTTTTTGAAATTGGTCGGGCGTATTTTTCTTTTCCGAGGACTTGGCACTCTCTCCATCCTTGGTCATATAGTCGCTTTGGCTGTTCGAGCACATCATATTCTTGGTTAAAGTCACCCACAAGGAATCGCTTTCCTTTGGCCATGAGTAACCTATCTACCACTTTTTCCATCAAGGCATTTGTGTGGTTCCTACCTTCCTGTGTGGCGGCTTGTTGTGCGTATCCATAGAAGACCCCTCCTGTCAACCACTGGTCGTTGACAAGAAATGAGTGCATGGCAAATCTGGCTTCATTCCAATCGTCATCTGACCAGGTCGGATGCAAGGGTCTTGTGGGTGTGTTGGAAGGCCACCCTGTACCTGTGTGTTTGCCACCAATGGCAGTGAAAGAGGTACTCCGCAATGGAGCTGGAGCTCCGGCATGGAAACGAAAATGGCTTTTTACCAGTTTTAGGCTTCGCTGAAACTTGGCAATACCTGGTTTTGATAAGTGGGATTCGCAAACTCCATAAATTGTACATGTGGAACTTGGGAGTTCCTGGAGTTGATCCAACTTGTGCATTATCCCATTCGGATTGATGGCTCCTAGGATAAGCTCTGGTTGAACAGGGCCGGGGTTCAAAGCTTCACCAATCCTAATGTAAATCCCGTCAATGGTCAAATGAACCATTAATTTGCTAGTGCGCGGATGGCACCTTGGCATGCAATCATGGATTGTGTGTCACTCGCCGTGACGCATACGCTTATTTAAAAGCGCTTCTATCCTGCTCATCTGATCATCCATCTTTGACTCCAGCATTTTTTGAAGGCTGGACTGCTGTGCATCCACTTGGTTCTTCACCGCAACAATCTGGGAGCTCATCTGTCCATTGTGCTGTTGTTGTTGGGATTGGAAGGCATTCAGGTTGGATGTCAGTTGGTTCACATTATGCTGCAGTGTTTGGACTTTCGTTTCCAACTCATCAACCCTCTGATCATTCACCCCTTCCATATCCACATCCCCGGTTTTGTGGGGCTTCATGTTTGCGGTGACATGTTTGGCAACGGATGCTTCGATGGCGGCAGATTGGGCAGGTGTCAAGGCATGAGGAAAACCACTTCCTTGACTCCACGGGTCGGCTTGCAGCCATGGATCTGTGGCAGGTTTGCTCTTGTCTGTTTCTGGTACCTGTGTCATTGATTGGATGGTCCGTCTGGACGCTACCAAACCTTGGCTGGGAACTTTGTTGGCCTGAGTTTTGTGCGGTTTGATCGGTGAGATCAAAATATCTCCTTGTTCCAGGGAGTATACCCAGTGGGAAGGGTTTTCACTGGATTGGGTTGACCAGAAGACACCTTCCTGCCCAATACTTTGTCCCAGAGGTTGGCCGGGGCGTGCTGTCCACCCCCACTCCTTGTAGAGCTTCTGTAGAGAGCTCTTGGTGGTACCAAAAGGCAGTGGTCCAACACGGTATGTGGTCATCTGTTCTCCTGCCATGTAATCCACGTCTGGGCGGTGTTGTTCATGGATATCCTTTGCAAATTCACAATGGGTTCTCAGTCCAAAACGATCCCCGCTGCGAACTAACCAAGTTGGGTGCAAACTGGTTTGTTTGGCAAGCATGACATCCTGGAAATTTTTGCGTGGCATCCAGATTACTTTGTAGGATGTGTCTGGGGACCTACCCGTATGATCACGCGGTTCAAAGTACTTCCCTGCTTGACCGCTGGCGTCTAGGATGACTTCATGGGCAGGACACTTGACACGGAAAGTGACAATGAAGATCTCTGCTTCCTCTGGTTTGCATCGTTTGTACTGTTTTGTCACATACTGG
This sequence comes from Cladocopium goreaui, assembly GCA_947184155.2. Classification (NCBI taxonomy): domain Eukaryota; class Dinophyceae; order Suessiales; family Symbiodiniaceae; genus Cladocopium; species Cladocopium goreaui. The sequence continues at coordinate 85,419 of CAMXCT020006651.1, read as the reverse complement.
CGGTCCCAAACGTCAACGATGGAATCGGGATTTGCGGTGAACTCACTTTCAGCAAACAAAGTTCGCACCGGCTTGTCCGTGATATCGGTCCATTTGAGTTTGGTCTGATCCTGAAACACCAGTGCACGGATGACACGTGTTTCCACTTCCTCAATCTTGGTTGCGGATTGTGGTGTTGCTCTGTGAACTCGTTTCTGGCCTAGCTGGAAAAGAGCTCCCATGACCAACATTGGTTCACCCGTAGGTTTGCAGGTGGCTGGGAAACGTACCAAATCATGCGATGGCAGGCGAGGATCATCATGGTCAAGCACAATCAAACCTAGGCCTTCCTGTGTGAGTGGCACTTTCAACTGCAGGAAGGGTGTAGCATCATCAAAGGATACACACGCGATCCCTTTGCATTGGGCTTTGAATTGGCTAGGGGAAATCTGTTGCAAAAGGACTCCATCGGCTTGCTGGAAGATCGTGTTGGGGATCTGGACCTGATCGGCAATGAGGCGCTGGGGTTCCTGCGGCTTGGATTGTTTTGCTTTGTGTTGCTTTCTGCCAACGGCTTGTCCCGATGCGATTTTGCTGTCGATACTGGCTTGAAGTTCTTCACTCAAGACAATTCGAAAAGGAGGCTTCAACTGTGATGCTCTTGCTTTCAAGTCCTGCCATGGCTTTGGTGATTGTAATGTGCGTTGGATCACATCGGCTCCCAGCTTTTGCGTCAAAGCTTGTGCAGCTTGTGATGACCTGTTGCTGTTCACTCCGTGCTTTTCGAGGAGTTCTCGTAGTGCTGGCAAGTGCTGGTCAGATGTTCCTCCAAGCGGCAAAGCATATACTGGTGGATCATGTGCTCCTGACAAGACCAGATGGTGAGCAAAATTCTTTCTCCATGACTCAGCTTCATCGGGAGAGATTGCACGGTTGCTGTCCGGATCCAATGCTTGGTTGATGATCCATGCAATGGTCTGAAATCCACAATCATTGGCAAACGCATGGGGCATGTGTGTTCCACTTGCCTGCTGATATTCTTCCAGCATCTCAGCCTTGATCCATGCTGTTACTGCCGGCGTCATATCATATGTTGTTGTGATGGTGAAATTGTCATTGACTACTTCAACCATGATTGGAAACCAGTGATCTTTGAACAAACCCGCAGTCATGAGTTTCATTTGTTTGGACTCCTGCGCGCTCTCAACGGCCGTGAGGATCCAATCTGCCAAGATTCTTGGGTTTTCTGTTTCTTGCCTCAAGTCCAAAGGGCTGGTGGTGACTGCTGTCCCTGAAACATGTATTGTCTGAAGGTAAAAGATCATTTCATCCATCGCAACCCATCCTTTCTGATGCCAAAGGGCTTGGGAACGTTTCATTCCATCCAGGCATGGTTGGCCCTTTGGGTCTCCAATGTTATGTCCATGCTGAACAATTAGGAGTTGATGGTCTGGCATGATCTCGGACACTGACAATTGGAACCCCACCCCATTAACTGGTTTGAAAGGGTGATCGCCATGATTCCAGAGGTGCTGGAATTTTGCTTCTGTGCAAACTACTTGACCAATGGTGGACTCAGTTGAAACGGCAATGGGAAACATGGTTTCGTTCTCATGAGCAATCCAGCAAGTCTTGGTGTTGGCAATTTGTGACTCAGGAGGCTCGACCTGTTGCATGGATATTTGTTGATGCTCATTTTGGTGGTGTTCTCCGTCTTGGTGCACTCGGTCTGGTGCATTTGGATTGTCAAGCTTGGCTCTTTTTGTGCTGTTGCTTGCACTCTCTTCTACCGGTCGCTTGAGTGATGGCGGTGAATCAGGTGCTTTGCTGGTTTCAAAGCCTGTAACCCCTCCATTGGTGGAAAAGGCTGTAATTTGCATTGCTTGCGAGGCTTCTTTCACCGGGTTGATGCTTGTCGGCAAGGATTGGTCATGAGGGGCAATGCTCGCTAGTATGTATCCACCTTTGCCTTTGGCAATCCTGTCATTCATCTTGGCTTTTGTTGTGGAAACTGATGGACCAGAAAGAGGCTGCCTTTCATCCATGTCACTTCTGACATTGCCATGTTGGGCTTCACGTGAATCAACACCTAGGTCAGCAAAGGCATCTGATGCATGCTTGGTTTCTCGGCGAACGGATGCATTTTGCAGGCCGGATGCAACGGATGTCATCTGTTGATCTGTACACCGATCGGATGCAACCCTGGATGCTTCTGTACCTCGGATTTTGTCGGGATTCGGATGTCCTGTGCCTTCGGAGATGATGTGATCTGTACACCGATCGGATGCGACCCTGGATGCTTCTGTACATCGGATGCTGTCGGGATTCGGATGTCCGGCGTCTTTGGAGATGATGTGATCTGTACACCGATCGGATGCAACCCTGGATGCTTCTGTACATCGGATGCGGTCGGGATTCGGATGTCCGGTGTCTTTGGAGATGATGTGGTCTGTACACCGATCGGATGTAACCCTGGATGCTTCTTCATATCGGATGCGGTCGGGATTCGGATGTCCGGTGTCTTTGGAGATGATGTGATCTGTACACCGATCGGATGCAACCCTGGATGCTTCTGTACATCGGATTTTGTCGGGATTCGGATGTCTTGTGCCTTCGGAGATGATCTGATCTGTACACCGCTCGGATGCAACCCTGGATGTTTCTGGACATCGGATGCAGTCGAGATTTGGATGTCCTGTGCCTTCGGAGATGACGTGATCTGTACACCGCTCGGATGCAACCCTGAATGCTTCTGTACATCGGATGCTGTCAGGATTCGGATGTCCTGTGTCTTTGGAGATGATGTGGTCTGTACACCGATCAGATGTAACCCTGGATGCTTCTGTACATCGGATGCGGTCGGGATTTGGATGTCCGGCGTCTTTGGAGATGATGTGATCTGTACACCGATCGGATGCAACCCTGGATGCTTCTGTACATCGGATGCGGTCGGGATTCGGATGTCCGGTGTCTTTGGAGATGATGGCATGGTCGGATGCATCGGGTATGGGCGCCACTACGGTCGGAGAGATTCGATCTGTGTTTGTCGTCCCTTCGGCTGCAAGTCTGTCTTCTGGGATTCCAGCATTCCTAGGGTATTCGGATGCATCCCTTGGGAACTTTGTACACGGCCCGCTGTCTGGTGCAGATGCTCCATGAATGGATGTCTCGTAGGTTCCAATCAGGTTGTTGGGTTTTGGATCCTGTTCGGTGTTTGCTGTACAACCGGCGCGGGGAATCTTTGTACACGCTCGGGCGCCCAACTTTGCTTCACCTGCACCTTTCGGCCTGAATTCCATGTTATCCAACTCCTCAACACTTGGAAAGCAAAAAGGATGATCAATGCTGTTAATTTCATGTTGGAAAATCCGGTTGTATTTCGTGTCAGCATGTGGCCAAATTTCATCCCTTTCCTTCAGCAGAATTCGACAAAACTGTGCTAGGGAATGCCTGGGATGTTCCACCTGTTGAACCAGTCCTTTGTCCTGCAATTGGTACAAAACGTTGGCAAACACCCACAAAGATTGGAGTGGCGATGCGCATTGACCCACTCCGGCCAGGTCAAGTCGAATGTTGCTGGTGTCGGATGCTTGCAAGTATGACGGAGGGAGTCCGCACATCAGTGATACCTCAGTCGGGTGTAAATGGCGCGCACGGAGAGACATGTGAGGCTGCTTTGCATCCTCAAACGGCACAAGCACTCCGTAAATCCCCTTGCCTGTTGGCATCCCCTTACATGTGTTAATGCAATGTGATCGGATACCCCTTCCATCCGTTTGGAAAGCACTGAGTTCATCATCATCAAGTACAAGTTGTTTCATGTCGCATGTGTTACTGTCCATCATGTTGGGGATGAGATGAAGAATGAAAGGATCAAACCGCAGAGATGGCATGGGAGGAATGTCTTCAAGCGGGACATACTCTGCTGCAATGGTACACCACCATCTGTCCCTGCGTCCTGGCCACATGTGATGCATCTGCAGTACCTCTTGTTTGAAAGTACTTCCTGTGAGCTTACTGTGCAATTCTAAATGGCTTTGAATCCATTGGGATCGCTTGGCTTGAGGGGTACATTCCAAAATGGTCATGACTGATTGTAAAAGATAGCTCAACTGAAGGGTTCCAGTGAAAGACCTGCTATGATCATCCAGTGAAAACGGTTGACATGAGATACCTGCGCTCACCATCTTTCCAGACCCGGTCTGCTTTGCGACTTCGGCCGCCGTAGCTGACGCTGAGATGTCTCCTTGAATCACTTGGACTGAGTACCTGTCTTTCACCCATTTGCAAAAGGTCGGATTCTGCTCCACGAAAAGGCATGTGTCAACTCCCAAAAATCTGAAACCAACGTCAACTGCCCCGATTCCTGCACATCCCTCGATCAACTGCTGAAGCTTCTCAATGTTTGTCGACTGATGCTCTAGCAAAAAAGAATCACTTCTGAAATCCAACCAAGGCCTACGACCATTCAGGAAAGATACCTTGAATAATGTCATCTTCATCGTGTTTCTATTGATCGGAGCATTGGTGAGGAAAACTTGGTGGTTGACCATAGATCTGCAAACATGGGCCCCAGGGCAGAAAATCAAAACCTGTGCCACCACATCTGTCTGCTGGCCATCCGAAAGGTCAGAAAACGAAGGTTCCAGGAAATTGGATGAAACGCCCATGGCTTAATCTACCCGCCCGAAGTTTGGCCAGGACCGCTCTACCCCCCTTGAGCCATCCATCATTTGCAGTGTAAGCCAACAAAGAACGAATCTAAATTTAAGCTGGACTGGACATGGACTATCTCTCTGTCACCGAGGAACTTCCATTTCAAGACTTGCATGGAATCAAAACCTGTGCAGGAGCAGGGGAGCAACAACATGGTGTTTCTAGCCAAAAAAAACAAAAAACGGTGAGGAATCATATAAGTCTATCAGATTGCAAAAGTATATGGGAAGATTTCAGGAGCTCTATGGCATAGAATTGATGTGCTGGTTTGGCTTTCAACCCATCCCAAACATATCCGAAAAAGTATCGACTGGAAGAAATCGGGTCCGGACGGTCGACGGTTTCAAGCTGCGTGGAGGGCATCAACATAGATTATCATTTAGGATATATATATAGGTCAAAATTGGGTACCATCAAAAAAATGGATGGTTAATATACCAAACATATATTGAAATCCGTGGTCCCACAGGGCTTAAATTTTGACACATCCCAATTTGTTTAAACGCACTAGGCACAATGCACCGAGTTTTTTTAGGTTTCAAGTTCAAGGGATTCAAGAAGAAAGATCCCGGCGTCTGTCGGTCCCAAAAAGATGGAGCCGAGTTAAGTAATTCCTATCGCTTGGGAAACCCGGTTTGAAGGGGGTCTATACTTTGCAAAAACCTGCTTGAAGGTCACTTCTAATGTTCCGCCCACAATGAACAACCATCTGTGGAATTTGGTCATTTGAGATCATAAAGATACCAATCTGCTTGTCAGAACAAACATCTCTTGGGGCGCAACTGATTCCCTTGAAACATTCACCTGCCACCCAGACGCTTCGTGGATATCTTCGCGGCTGGTCTTCGGGAAGGAACGTCTGCTCCTGGGTGGACCAATGGACCATTCGAGGATTCGATGACTGGTCATCCCATGATGAAAATATGAGATTCTGATGTCTTGCTTATAAACCACTATAAACCCACTGTGGTCTAAGGTTCCCCCCATACATGATTGAAAGAGAAGCATCTGTGCAAGCAAATAAAAATTAAACTGTACTCATGCGCTCCAAAAGTGCACAGGCAAAGACCAAAAGTACAGCCTAGCACGCAGGGCCAGCAAGCCTCTCTGCAAGGACAGGGTATATGTAAAAATCAGGCACCCCTTACACTTTGATTGGTCAGTATCGTGTGATTGGGAAACTCTGAATAACTCCATGGCTTCCTATCCTTTTTGGTCCGAATATGGATACCCATAGCCCCGAATCGCTGCCTCCGACAAAAAATCAAGAGTTGAGAAGTTACGACAAAAATCTCCAGTCACCCTAAACCCACAGAAAAACGATTAATTTATGTGGGTAAAACAATTCATAAACCATCCCAGAAATCACCATAAATAGCTTCTATAAACCATTCCCAAATGGGTGGTTTATGGCATTGCTTTTCCCACATTCGCCACTATTTTGGTTTTAGAACTTAAATAGTTAGAGTTTATTTATGTTTAGATGGTTTATCCCACTTTGTCTTATTTCTATTTTGGTTTTAGATGGTTCTATCATAATAGTTCCCAAAGATAGTCTAGTTATGTCTAGTTTGGTTTTAGATGGTTCTATCATTATTTAGGTTTAGACGGTTTATCTTTTTTTTTGTCATCATGAAAAATATGAGTCAGTTGGGATTATTGCTATTCCCAATATACGGAAATTCATAAAACATGTTCCAAACCACCAACCAGTTACATAATCTTATATATGCTTTAGGTTTTAGATGGTTTCATGACGGCCCACGATCTCCTTCAAGACATCCCTGCGCTTCGCTTGGCGCCGCCCTGGTGCTGTCTGCACGCGGGGAACTCCACCGGGGAGGACGCAGTCGGAGGTGGGCCTGGCGGAAAAGGCGGGAGAATCGCCCAAGGATGGGAAGAAATTGTGTTTTAATGAGGATTTAATGGGGCTTTGGAGTGAATTATTGGGATAAATGTAGGTTTATTGGTATATGATATTTTGCCCATGAAACAGGTCTTAATTAACTTGAAGAACAATGGATACAATAATTCATGGATACATAATGAGATATGAGTGGGATCTACCCTCTGGTAGTCAAACATGGCAATGTGATAGTCCCTGTAAACGGATGTTTACAGCTGGGAACATCATCTATAGGGAATCTTCCAGCAAGCCATTTTTGATTACCAGAGGGGTACACCCATGAACAGCCCTGAATGAGCTCAAAATGATCTTTGGTTACCCTCTGGTAAATTAACATAGACCCTGGCAGATAGGGGTTGGAAGATGATTTCCATTAAAAATTGGTTAGTTTCAGGGTCTATGTTTATTTACCAGAGGGTAACTGTTTTATTTGATAAAACTTGATCTACACACTTAACTACAGGAAATATATGGAAATATCATGATGGATATCATGATGGATAATGATATCCGCAGCTTAGAAAAACCATGATATGCTGTAGAATGGGATGTTACGCCATATCATATTGGCGGGATGGTTGGACAAACCACTTATCTAAATCTGTCAAGGAATTGCTTGTTCATTTTGGATGCAGAAATATCATGAAATATCAACATTTTAACAAAAACGCCAACCAGAGGAGACACTTTCCTATGTTTTCGTGTTTCGATGCAAGCAGCCACTACTCTAGGTAGACAAAATAATCAAACCCATTACCATGGCTGATCCCCCCATGCACAAATTCAACATTAGATCCGGTGCAGGTGCATGGGTCCCAATGGACGAACGAAAACCAAAGCCACACTGCCACACGTGCTGCTCAGCAGAGTTGCTGCCTTGTTTGATGGCACAATACTTGACCAACTCATTTCCGACGGATGCAATCAAGACTGAAATTCTATGGCTTAGCTGCCATCAACATCCATTGACTATTAACCACTATTAACCACTATTAACCACTATTAACCACTATTAACCACTATTAACCACTATTATCCCCATAAACATCCATTAAATCCGCAATTTTTCTGAAGTTCACCATGGTTCACCACCATGGTCACGTCGCCAACCCTTTAAAGGCTACCGCCTTGGCAGGGGCCACCAGCGGGGCCAAGGCTCGGCCAAACTGGCGCTGTGACAGCGCTGTTTGAAGATCTGATCCTGGGAGTCACACATTTATAGATATGGTGATAATATTGTGGTATATAATTATAATAATAGTACTGTATGTTATTGATGTATCGATAATATTGTATGTTATTGTGGTATTTAATCTTGTGATAATAATAGTGAATAATATATAATTATTGTGGTATATATAACCATAACTATGGAACATCACCATCCATTTATATAGATATATATCCCATCATTTAGATAATAGATGATAATAGTGGTTAATAGATAATAGATGATAATAGATGATCATAGATGATGGCCATATATCCCATCATTTAGATCATAGATGACAATAATGGTGGTTATCATCATACCACAATCATAGTGGTTTTGTAACACCAATTTTGTGAGAAAAACGATTTTTTTTTGTTCTTTGCAGATTCGAAGAAATATATTCCATGTTGATGTTGTAGTTGTGTTAAACGTTCTTTTGTTCTTTGCAGAGTCTTTGATTTTTTGAAAAATTCTATAGACTGTTTAAAAAAAAACAAGTAAAAAGGAATGTGATACTGGTTGGTGGTTGAGCCCTACCCCTCTGAAAAATCATGGAGTTGGTCACTTGGGATGATGACATTCCCAATAGATGGAAAAATAAAAGCCATGTTCCAAACCACCAAGCAGAAAGGAATGTGATAGGTACGGGTCAAAACATTGGAGAAAACGAAGCACAACGAACATGTGAAGCCATGCCACATCTGGCGAGAAAAATGTAGGGCTGACCAAATGTAGGGCTGACCCCTAGAAATGGCTTTGCTACTGCTGTATATATATATATATGTATATATATATATACATGTGTATATATATATATATATATTGAACCAGCTCCATGATTCATCGCCAGAACCAAGGGCATAGCCGCTACTAGCCAGCCGTTTTTTTTGGCTTTTCCCCCATCCAAAGGTGGCGGACTCTGCCGATCATCCGGCAAGATCTGCCAATTGACCTATATTTTTTGCGCTACAAAATGACACAAAATAATCGTCATTCCAATCATTCTTGGCCATAACCCACGTCTGAACATCCATTGGTAAAAAATCATCACCGTATCTTTACCTGGATTTGCTTCAGGGACCACCAAAAATTAAGACAAGATTCCCTAAAAAAATCGATTCCCCCGGGGCTTTCCCCATTGGAAAAATGAGCCAAATACCCTTGAAAACAAAGCCAGAAATGATAAGTCATAATCCCATTCATGACTGGTGGTTGACCAACCCCTCTGAATAATGATGGAGTGAAAGTATGTGAAAGTCAGTTGGGATGATGACATTCCCAATATATAGAACAAATCAAATTCATGTTCCAAAATGTTCCAAACCACCAACCAGATTTCAATTATTTCATTCTGCAGGGGCCATATCCAGGTCTTTGAGCGCTCCCCAGGACCTTCCCCGCGACTCTCCTGTTCTCGTAGGCTGCGCAGCACCGCGCTGGCCTTGTCTTCCCATGTGGCTTCACAGCGCATGCGTTGCACCTGAAATCGTGGGGAAATCATGGGGAAATCATGGGGATTTCATCGGAAATTATACAATCAATGGGATTTAAATATGGAAATAGTGGTTAATAGTGGTGAATCACTATTCGAATGGATACTTCATGGGATGTTGAATGGGATTTACCATCTATTCGAACATGACAAAGGACAGATCCCCTACAAAAGGAGGCTCTAATGCGAAAATCATCTAGAAAATTGCCCACTTATAGTTGATTTACCTATTAAAGATGGTGATTTTCCATTGCCATGTTTGATTACCGGAGGGTAAGGAGAACAAACGCAGTTTCAACCGCTTTGGGGATGAAATCATCATGCATTACCACTCTGCCGTCGCAACGTCTGGATAAATCTGTCGTGTATGTGTATATATATATATACACATAATGTATTTGTATATATATATATGTCATGTATATGTATATATTATAATGTGTATATATATATTATTATTATTATTGTTATTATTATTATTATGTATATATATATATTATAATGTGTTACATTTCAATTTTCTCAGGTATAGCATCGTATAACACTGGTATTTCTTCAGCAAATTTTAGCAATCTAGATGTCATAATATATTTGATAGCTTCCTACTGCCAATTCACCACAGATTTTTCAAGTCCATCTGAGCTGTTCCTGTCCGCACCTGCTCCAGCAAATCTTCTCGCTCCGGAAAGCTCAGTAACCACAAGTCCACGGAGCACAACAGCAGAACCTGGTCATCTGGATCTGGATTTCATGGGATTTCATCGGGAAAGAGTTGTTAATAATGGTGAACAAAAAATAATGGATACTCACTGAGATATTTAATGGCTAGTTGTGCTCATGGCTCGTTGCTAGTGTAGAAGTGCCATAGCTTGTGTGAAGAAATGCACTAGTCACTACAACAGTTGGCCAAATACCACTCAAATCCACGGGATAATCGCAATTGTCCTCGTTAAAATAATCATTTTGAGGCATCCCCGATTTTAAGACACACCCAAAGTCATCAAATGTTGGTTCTGTTGGTGATATATTAACATATTCATTGCATATAAATCTCCCCAAAGAATTGTTACGTCTCAATCCCATCTATAAATCGTGTCTTTGCCATTGCCAAAAACAAACAAAAAAACACCAGCTGAGAGCTCTTTGTGGAACCAACCTCCCCACCACTAAATCCCCATCTTCCCAGCCTCTAGACCGAAGGTGGCCACCAACACGGAGCGTTGCCGCAGGAGCCGCTGACCCAGCCGCAGGGCGCTTAAGCGCTGCTGCTCCAGCACTTGCCACAGCTGGGCCATGGTGGCGGTGCCGGTACCGGCACGGTGACCGTGGTGAAAAAAAATAGGGGTAAAAGTGCTGGGGGATGTTGAAACGAAGTCAACGAAACTACTTTACTGATCCTAGAGATTTGGGAATCATCTTGAAATCCTTGGTGGATTGGGGATGTTGAATTCATGATGGGGATAGAACTCATAGGCCATGACAAAAATCCATCAAACATTGTAACATGGTGCTTAAGACATCCAAAGCTGTGGGCTTTGGATTTCTAGGCAGTAATTAATAGGACGTTCAAAAAATGGCATGTTTACTGGAAGATACCCTCTGGTAAACTAACATAACTATGGAAAATCACCATGTTTATTGGGAAATCTCACTATAAATGGCCATTTTCAATAGCTATTTTGACATAACCAGAGGGTAAGTGAATGTATCCTCTAACATTGCTTATCTCATCTCCCTTAGTTGATCCCATCCACTTTTTGCCGTCCAGAAAGGTCCCCCATGATAATCCCAGTTTACAGTGACATAGCGAGGTTGTCATGACTTATCCATGACTTATCCATGACTTATCCATGACTTATCCATGATATATATATATATACTTAATCCCACTAAATTCCCATGAATTTCCCATTAAGTCATGTTAAATCAATTTAAAGCACCATCATGGCACAGAAACGCTTCTGATGGTGGTTGGTTCTAGTAGAGTAGTTATATCATTTTATATCTCGTTCTTGGTTGATATCTCTATTAAGTATAATCAAGTCTCCTAATACTATAAACCTCTATCAAAGAGATAAATCAACTCTATTTGTTAATATCACGTATCTCTATTAAGTAGAGTATTTATATCTCATTCTGGGTCGATATCTCTATATTTCTCTAAGCATCATCAAGTCTCATTTTTTAACCTCTATTAAAGCCCAGTAAACCCATCACTACCGGCACTACCCGACGTGGCGCCGCGTGGCGCCGCGTGGCGCCGCGTGGCCTCGCGCAGCAGCTTCTGCACCTCGTCGCGCACCTTCTGCGGCGTCACGGCGGAGTGCACGACGCGCAAGGCGTCCGCGAGGAGCTGCTCCTCCTTGGAGCAAGAGTGGGGAGACCGGGGACAACCAACGAAACATTGGGATTTAACTTATAGCATCTTATAACATCTTATAACTTGATTTAAGCCAGAGAAATTTAACTTACAACATGATTTAACATGATTTATGCCAGAGACGTGGTGATTGAATCTGCTCAAAAGAAGGGAATTCAGGGAATTCACTAAAAGGTGAGAGCAGTGGGAGATAGTGATCTCAGGAGGTGGATCCAAATTGGTGATTTTCCACCGGAACTTCTGAGGGATGGATATGTTTAGCCCATTGAAGTCTTACTGGTGCGTGGTAAACCTAGGGTTGCTGGATGGGTTGCTGGTGGTTGCTGGGATGATTATTCATAGTTAACCAGTGGATCATTCCCGAAAATACCCTACGTTTAGCACTTAAGTCAGTTTTAGATGATGATACACATACCCTCTGGTTATTTGTTACATAGCCATGGGAAATGGCCCATAGAAATAGATGGCTTACCTATCAAAAATGGTGATTTTCCATGGCTATGTTAAATAACCAGAGGGTATATGGGATCTTAATGGGATAACGGGATCTAATATGGATTATCCCATGATTATCCATGATTATTACTATCTATTATTAGATCCCGTTATCCCATTAAATAACCAGATGGTAAATTTAGGGACCATTTTTTCAGACGTGTCCGGATAGGATCAGGTCCAGGGTCGATTCATAGGGGTCCTGGATTCCGCTGGATTTCGCTGCTTTTGAGCATCATTGATGACATGAAACAAATATATTAGAATAACTTAACTATAATAATACTATTATTACTATTATTATTATTACTATTATTATTACTATTATTACTATTATTATTATTACTATTATTATTACTATTATTACTGTTATTATTATTATTATTACTATTATTATTATTACTATTATTACTATTATTAATATTATTACTATTATTACTATTATTACTATTATTATTACTATTATTGATCATGACGATTTTTTGAGAGGTAGATCAGCCATAAATCGAACCATAATCCACTGGGATAAAGGCCACTGGAAGAACATCCTGAAATATCTGAAATGTCGCTGAGCTTTGATCAGCATAGTGTCTAGCAGATCTGTTTTCTCGTAGGGATGAGGGATCAATGAGGATGTGAAGATTCAGTGAAGATATCATGGAGATGTGATAAATCCTGGGTTTTTGAGCCACTGAATACGTAGGTATTTCCAGGGTATGTCCACCCTCGGAGCCCAAAAGGCCAAGAGTGGGCGCGCTGAAATCCCTCTCAAAATTTCAAGAATATATTAACCTGGGGTAAATTGGGTAAACAAAGTAACATAGTTAAAAAGATGTGGAAAACCCCATGGCCCATGGTTACCCTTGGAAAATTGTCCGAAAAATCAATGGTGGGCTTTCCAGATCGAAGCCTTCACAGGATGGTCATCCACCATTTGGTTGAGATCTCCCGAGCGTCTGATGCTGCCCAGTCGTCGATGCGCACTTCCAGCAATGGGAAAAAGCCTGCCATGGCATAGTGAAGCGGAGCAACACCACGAAGTGAAGTGGTGATGTTCAATAACTAGTACAGTAACATGTTGTAACACCTGCAATTGGCTGGGTTTGTAATTATCTAATTTGCAGGTATAGTCGCTGACCGTTGCTATATGATGCATCTTGAGCTCTCGAAATTGTAGGGAATACAAGTTATTTTGGATAATCTTAGAAACTGTATAGCACCAGTACATGATGCTTAGTTGGGTATAAGTCAAAGATAGGGTACCAGGTACAACCCACACAATTTTTCTCAACATTCGTCAGATTTGTCATCAAATCATCCAGTTTCTGGTAATCCCATTGGGTAAACTGCCAACCAGCTGAGTTTCTCTGAAAATCTTTGCTATTTCCTCCAGCCGCATGGCCAGGAAATACGGGGAAATCGTGATCAACCAGATTCTATGGTTTCAAAAAAAAACAGAGTAACCCATATGATCAATACCAATGTATAATGATAGTTATGAACCATTAATATCCCACCAATTCATGGAGAATCAATTTATCAACTATCATTGCCCGGGATTCGCCAGCTGGCCCAAATTATCAACCCCATGAAAATAAGGTTTTTACATAGATATACCATTGATCTGGGCAAATTATAATAATTCACTTTGGTTAGACTATGATATTTGATCAACTATCACTAACTATCACTATCATAGATTTACCATTGATATCCCATTAATATACCCTTTTTTGTCAAATTCCTATTTTCAGACTTAGCCATTTTTACAGTTGGAGCCATCTGCAGCAGCCAAGTGCAGCTCCGTTGCGCAGGCGTTCACGCTTAGGGTGCCAATCATCCATGGCACAGATCGTGGAGAAGATATGGATTTCCAAAGTACTGACATGTTGCATGTACTTGCATCTACTGTCTAGTTCCAGTTTGAAGTGGATATCTATGTGCATAATTGTGTATATATATATATATGTTATAACTTGTATAACCATAGTCATAGGGTTTATATTAGTTTATATCCCAACCGATTGGGCTTATTTCACAATGCTGAAAAACCGTGGTACCATGTGATACCCTCAACTGCCTCGAAAATAAGTCCGACGACAGTCTTGCCCTGGCATAGAGATATCCTCTGGTAAACGAACAGTTTGCGAACTGGAAAATCACCATCGTTGAATGGTATCATTATGTATCATTGATCGTTTGCTGCATGGGTTTGTTTGAAAATTGGATACCCTCTGGTAAACTAACATAGCTATGGAAAATCATTATTTTTAATGGGTAAATCCACTATAAATGGCCATTTTCAATAGCTATGTTAAATTACCAGAGGGTAACTATGGGAAATCACCATCTTTAAATTAATGGATCATCATGGATCATCATGGATCATCATGGATCATCATGCTTGGTTTGCCCTCTGGTAAACTGTGCCATAACGAACTGGAAAGATCCACCATATTTTGTAGCTGGGTACATCAACTATTTCTATGGGCCATGGCTTCAATAGCAAACTGATAAATTACCAGAGGGTTTCCAGATTTTGTTTTTTACTTTTTTACGGTTTTTGTTTAAAGCAAAAACGGTCTTCATGTCTTCGTGTTGAATCCATGGCAATGAGCGGTCACTGTTGGTGCAATTGGTTGCGTCCCCTTCCTGCGACTTTCTTGCTATTCCAATCATGTCTGGCCATGGCATGGCTGCGGGTCACGCAACATCCCAATCACCCTCATTCTCACCATCTCCATACCCTGCTATAATATATATATATATAATATATATATAACACATTATATAAGATGCATGTGGCTGAATTATAATACATCATCCACCTAAAATTAAGTGCTTCTGTTTGGCAGATTCACTGAGCATCGTCCCGTGTAAAAACTCCTCTCGAAGCTTGTTGCGCATGCGATTCATCTCGTGCTCCTCGCCATGAACCAAGACCTGGGAAGCGGCTTTCGCGGAGACTGGCCGGGGAGCTTGGACTGAATAAATTTGGATAGCTGCTTTATGGCTCATAACACTGGTGAACAAATGGTTTGCAACCACTGTTTCAGTCCAATCACGCAGGGGTTGATACTCCCGTTGGGAGACCCAGTCATTTCAAATGCCTCAACTTATTTTTACAAAATTCCTATGGAAATGATGGATAAATATTAATATGAACATGGTATAAGTAACTGTCAGTAACCATGCTTCCATCCCGGAGTTTAAAACCACATTTTCCCTATGACAAACCATACATTAGGGGGAGAAATCCTGCATTTTCTGGGCAAACTCATCGCGAAACCTCACCAATCATCAAAATGTTCAACCACAAACATGGACTTTCAAGCTTTACCTCCTATGAAACTACACTACTTGGTGGCTCGTGCAGTTAGCAAATGGCTTGTCACCCAGTTTTCCAGCAGGGTTTTTGCAGGGTTTTTGCGAGTTGCTGGGGTGTTCGTTCACCCATTGGGATGAAGCACCAAGTAGGATGGATATATCCATATGTCCATAGATATATCAATAGACATATCAATAGATACATCCAATCATCCATAGATATCCATAGTATTCTATAGCTAAACCATGTTGAACTATCTAAAATCGCTAAATTATCGCTTGTTGGCACAAAAAATTGCCGAGGCACCACCACGTTGGCTTTGAGGCGTCGGATGAACTCGGAAGTCTGGTTGTAGTCCTGGGCAAAAAGGTGGAAGACCTGGGGGTAGACGGGGTATAGGATATGAGTTGGGGATATGTTCTAGAATATGTAATCGGTTTAACACTCTTGAATCTAAGTATAGGATATAAATAGGATCTTTCTGGCGATATTTATGTGGGTATTTATGGATTCAATATATGATACTATATGCGGTATACCCTTGGTTTAATTTCTCCCTTCTGTTTCTCTCTTGTACTTTCTATAACTTTGGTTTAATTTCACCCATCTCACTGGAGATAGGTTTACCTTTTCAGCCATAGGAAACAACCAATCATCTGAGGGCCCCAATGCAGCCGACCCTCGACCCTCTCCCCACCGAATGGGCTGAGAAGGACATGAACTTCACGGTGGCTTTCACGTTCACCTTGGCTTCGCGGCCCGTGCGCATGAAACCCTCAGGTTTCAAGCCCATCATCATCCAATTCCAGCAGACTGAAATTGTGGTGTCCAGGATTGATGAACTTGTCATTGAAACATGTCTGGGTCAATAAAACTAGCGTTGAAATGATCCACTGGCGATGTTTGAGCTGCCCAAAGATGCGACATTTGACCAAGCTCTGGTTATCACTGGAGGCTTTCACCACCCGTTCAACAGGGTTTTAACAAAGCAAATTTGGCCAAAAAAACAAAAAAACAACAAAATCACCCGGGACTAGTCTTTACAGATACTCTACAAATGTTCACAACACGCTGTAAGCAACAAATGTGGGATCATCAATTCTGGTTGGTATGCGGAGATCAACAAATATGCTCCTCGGGCATCACCATCCCGATCTCCAATCAAAATGGTGGATCACCCACCGGTTGGTGGTTTGAAACCAATCAAAACAGAGTCATGAGTCATGGGGATAACATCATCCAAGGTAGGGGTTGGAAGAGATTCAACCGAGCTCAGATAAATTGCATGGACATATGTATCCAACTGAAACCAAGTGTAGCCACGTTGGTTGCTCATGGGCTTGTTTTTCCTTTGATTACTTAATGGTTGAGACCCTCCTGTTGTACATGTATCGTTGTTTTTTTTGCAATGTGTTTTTTTTGATGATGAATGTGTTTTTATGCATTTCATGTATACAAACTAGAGTTTCTACGAAAATAATTCGAAAACCCAATGGTTTCTCATCATGTTCCACATTGGAAGTGGCAATTTTGGGGCACCCTCTGGTAATCAGACATGTTTTTTTGGTCAAAATCTCCCATTGATCGATGATCGATGATAGCCTAAAACAACCTTCCACTTACCCTCTGGTTATGTCCAAATAGCTATTGAAAATGGCCATTTATAGTGGATTTTCCCATTGAAAATGGTGATTTTCCATAGTTATGTTAGTTTACCAGAGGGTATATCCATTGACAGTCCATTTTCATGGAATTTTCAATTGTAACGTTTGAACAAATCGTTTGAACAAATCTATGAAAATCCCCCCATGTTTCTCAGGGTATTTTCCAGCCCCCAGCCCGAAGTTCCCACCTTGCGGCCGTCGTTCAAGGTCACGCTCTCCTTAGGAGTGTTTCACTAGGGATGGGGTATGCAAGGATGCAACAAAAAATTCAACGGATTTATTTTTTGGACGTACGTTGAACAATAATATAGAATCATTAATATAAAATCCATCTGTTACCACTTCTAATTAAGAATAATCTTCCAAACACCTTTTTGGGCGGTACATAGCTGATTTCAGGGAAGACCGCCATCACCGTCACCTTTTTCTCATGATGGCCAATTTGAAAAATGATGTTCCGTCAGGGAGACAAAAGTGAGATCAGTCAGGACTCGTTGGCCCAATTCTTTCAGTTCCCATATTTGTGAAATCACACTTAGGGGCTCAACCACCGTTTCAATCTTTTAAACAACATCAACCCCCCCAACCAAAACATATCTATACTAACAAATTCCAGCAAAAAAGTGTGAAACCACAAATCGCATGACTATGGCTTCAAATCTCCAAACTTTCCCATGACTTTGCTGGGGATGACCTCCCCATCTCCGGCCGTCCCAACAGAACCCCCAGGGCCCCGTGGGAACCACGGGAAGTCCCGGGACGGCAGTCGCCCAGGCGCTGGATCCCCTTTCAACTCGTGCGCCAATGTGCCGCTCACCGAGTATCCGGTGACGATGACGCCATTCCTATGGGGAGTCGACTTCGACGGATTGAATCTGGGGATGAGTCAAAACTTGAAGCCCCAGGAGGGAACACAAATGGTATAAAAAATATATATATATGTATATAGATATATATATGAAACAGCTAATATGAGTATATAAAATAATATATATATATATATATTATATATATATATATGTATATGATATATATATATATATATATTATGAACATATATGCACAGTGTTTAATGATAGCTGGTTCAGAATGACACATACCACAGTCTTTTTGTTGAACCCGCTAATGATTGGGTACCCAATGACTTGACCTATACCCATAAAGCCAATTAAACTCCCGATTTCCAGAATGGTATATGTATATCCCATGAGTTTTAATGGGAATATATCAGTAAGACACCCAATAATGGTGAATTTAAGAACAGTGACTATAAATATATATATATATATATATTGTGAATGTTCAAGTATTCCATCAGCTTCACTACAAATCACACGGTCTCCTAAGGTTCACAAGCCGGTAACAACCATTTCCTTTGTAGTCCTTTCGGCTGTGGTCAGCCTTGGGTGGAGCAGGGTGGGACGTGGACTTTTGCCATAACGCGTCGTGGCCGACGACACATAGAGATTTGGATCGGAACATCAGTTGTTCCTGGGCAAAGCTTGTGGTGCAAAAAGGAATCTATCGGGCGCGGCAGCCCTCAGGTGAGTTTGGGAAACATCACTGCAGATACCGCTACCAATTGTGGGGTCACTCACATTGGTAGCGGAGCTACCAGAGCTCCAGGGGGGCTGAGAAGTCCAATCAGCAGTTGAAGGGCGCAAAGCCTGGCGTTGAGAGGACCGATGTCTGAAGCCTCAGATGGAAAATCCGACACTCAGGTGCCAAATCAGTTGACGTCGTTAGTGCCACAGTTTGACCCTGCTCAGCATGATCTTGAACAGTACACGCAGAAGGTAGAGTTGCTGACCGAGATCTGGCCACAGGGGAAGATCAACGAACTGATCACCAGGTTGATTCTAGGAACCAGTGGTGCCGCTTTTCAGAAACTGCAGCTCCAACGTAGCACTTTGCTCACTGGGGACAAAACTGGAGTTGAGAAGTTGGTAACAATCCTGGGGGGTCACTGGGGAAAGATTTCACTGGAACGTAAATATGAGAAGTTCGAGAAGGCAGTTTTCAGATGTGTACAGCGTGCAGATGAATCAAATGATTCTTTCCTAGCTCGTGCAGACATCCTTTGGTCCGAACTCCTTACCAGCAAAGTAACCCTGGAAGAGCTTCAAGCATACATAGTGCTCAGAGGAAGTCAGCTCAGTGCAGATGACAAGAAACGTGTGATCCTGGAAAGTGAATCATCCAAGGAAAATGCTTTGGATATGTCAAAGGTCACCAGCTCTGTTCGAATGCTTGGATCAGGCTTTTTCCATGATGTTACAGGTATCAAAAAGGCCAAGGGAAAGATCTATGACGCTCACACCATGTACACCGAAGAACATGATGAGACCGAGACAGCTCTAGTGACTGAAGAATGGGATGAAGAATCATGGATAGAACAACTAGCAGCTGATGGTGATGAAGATGCGGTGCTGATCTGTGAGTATGAAAGTGCAATGCAGGACACCCTCCAGGAGGATGAATCTCTTGCCACCACCCTGAATGCCTACACAGATGCACGACGCCGTCTCAATGACCGCTTCAAGAATCGTGGCTTTTGGCCCACTTCAGGGTCCAAAGGCAAATCGAAAGGAGCCAAAGGCAAGGGCAAGGGCAATTTCAAAGGTGCCCGTAAGAGCTTGCAACAGAGGATCCTGGAATCAAACTGTCGCCATTGCGGCAAGCGAGGACACTGGCGTGCCGAATGCCCAGATAGACTCCATGGAGGTTCCAGCTCAAACTCCAATGCTCAAGCTCCTGCGATGATGGCACTTAGCCAACACATGGACGGTGATGAGACCCTGCCTTTAGAGTTCATGATGCTGCCTGAGATCGTTGAAGATGCCCCTGCTGTTACCAGACCGCAGGAAGTGAACGTCACATGTCACCACCAAGGGTTTTCTAAATGTGGAAATAAAGATAATGAAACAAATGATATCCAAGGGGTTTATCCTAACCTTAATCGGGGTAGGGATAAGTTTGGGGTTTTGCAGCCACACTCCGTGCCAAGGAGTGACCAAGTGTGCCAAGTCCAGCCAAGTTCATGCGAAGTCATGAGAGCATCCGCTCGTGCCACAGGTCTCGCAGAAGACGAGACAATCATGTTTGCGTCACATGGGACATTCGGAATTTTGGATTCAGGTGCCACCAAGACAGTTATAGGCAGCCACCTAGTGTCTGATTTGCTGCAGAACCTGCATCCGAGTGTCCGTCAGAATGTTCGCCGATGTCGCTGCGAAGTGACTTTCCGGTTCGGGAACCAGGGAACGCTGGATAGCCAATTTGCCATGGTCATCCCAATTGGTCGATTAGGTTTAAAAATCGCCATTGTCCCTGGAGGAACACCACTGCTTTTATCGAACACCCTGCTCCGAACGTTGAAAGCCACTGTAGATATTGCCAATCAGCAGATGCACAGTCCTTTCCTGAAAGTGCCAATTCATTTGACCCTCAACAATCGTGGTTTGTTTCTTGACCTGAATGAGATTTCACTCAATGCCAGGAAGGAAATTCCGACTGCTGACACGTTTGTGCAGGAAACGCCAGAGACTTCGAAACAGCCGAAGACAAAGTGCAGCCCAATCATGTCAGAGAGTGACCCAACAGGTTTTCGCAGTGAAAAGGGTAGAACCAAAATCTCAGATACCAACAGTTTCAATGAAGAATCACTTGAAATTTCTCATGATGAAGATTCCATTCCACTTGAACGTGCAGTTACAAACAACACCAATCAATCCACCAGTGATGACACCATTGATGAATCCACATACCATGACCATAATGTACATACCACGAATCTCCAATACACGTTTTCAGTTCAGGAACCAACACACGCCAATCCAAAGCCTGGGACCAAGAAGGTAGTCGCAAGTGAGCAGCGTGAATCCGACCACCCTGCCAACCATGAGCCTGGCCGACCGCCTGAGCCGAGTGTGCACGCCAGCGGAGACTGGCGAAAGCCTAGATGCCTTCAAGACGCTGCCATTGGAACAGATGGATGCCACACCCATCAGTTTTGGCAAAGCCCACTTGGGCAAGACGTATCGCCAAGTGTGGGATCAAGAAATCCGTTGGGTACAATGGTTTGTCCGCACCTTCGAGGGCTCGGGAAAACTGGAGCACCAGAAGCTCATTCACTATGTGACGATGATGGTAGAACGTGTGGAACTGGAGACGGAATCAGAGTTCCGCCAACTCCCACAGCCAAAGGTGAAAGCCAAGGCCAAGAGCATGCCAGCTCACACAGTGCCGATCGACCCCGAAGCAGAGGAAGAGGAGGAAGCATGGCTTCAAGCCGAGATGGAGTCTATGCCCACCTACATGCCCGAGAATGTCAACACCGAGAACATTCATGCACTGCAGCATCGAATGAGCGGAGTAGAGAATGCAGTGGGGGAGATCCTGAACCTTCTGCGATCCCAGAACTGAGTGCTGAACACTGGGCTCAGGGCATGTGCCAAGCAGGTGACATAGATGCTGAAGAAACATGTTTTCAGGCTAGTGACATGTCATGCTTACAGAAAAGAATGAACCAGTTGATCCAACAGTTTTCCGAAGAACTTCAGCATGTTGCCAGCGAATGCCAACCAATTCCAGGTGCCAAGCTGAATGTCCTAGAAGTGTTCTGTAGTTCCGGCAGTGAACTCACCCGCCAGACTGGCCAGTTGGGACACCGTGCTCAGAGGTTTGGATATGATCAAGGGGACTTAGCCACTGTTGAAGGTCGCAGATCCTTATTTCAACTTCTGATTCAAAAACAGCCAGACAATGTATGGATCAGTCCCACCTGTGGTCCTTGGTCAAGCTGGAATCAGTTGAATGCTTCAAAATCCGTGGAGAGCTTCGATGCCATCCATGCTCAGCGAGTGCAAAACCTTTTTCAATTGGCATTAGGTATAGTGCTTTTGCGCCATCAGTGGTCCAGTCGCCGACACCTCCATTGGGAGCAGCCAAGGAGATCCTTGATGTTCAAGTCACCATTACTGAAAGAATTGTTTGAGAAAACATACAGTGCCACTTTTGACATGTGCAAGGTTGGACAGTTGCGAGACCCCGAAAACAACAAGATGATTCAGAAGGGCCTGGAAGTCAGAACCACATCATGGGAAGTGTTCTCACAACTCCATGGAAGGTATTGCAATCATAGCCATGAACATCAAGTTTTAGAGGGAACCACAGTATACAAAGGGGTACGCATGAATCGCACAGAATTCTCAGAACTGTACCCACGAAAGTTTGCACGAATGTTGGCCAAGGTTTTAGTCAGCTTTTCCAATCGCAGACAAGAACCCAAGGATTTCACCCTTTGGAATGAGATCCTGACAGCTGTCGGGAAGCGACCGAAGAAGACCTCAGTTGAGCCAAGCGCCAAACGTCCCAAGGTGATCACCGCACAACTGATTGAGCCAGACAACCTGCCTCAGAAACGCCGCCGTGTAGGAGACAAAGGGCCTGAGACCAAAATGACACCTGAACTCCAAGAAATCATGGATGCCATCAAGAAAATGCTACCGAGAGTCGGTAAAAAGGAGATTTTGGATCAACAAATCATCACGAAGATACAAAACGTATTTGATGATAAGAAAATCATGCATGTAGTGGGGTGCAAGGGAACTGAAAGAACACTACCACCACCAAAGGAAATGGTTGAAGGAGAAGCACCATATAGAAGAGCTATCGTACTTGAAAGGGAATCCCAAAGAATCCTTGTGGAAGACCAATGGGAAGAATGGGAGCAGTTAGCACAAAGAAAGCTTGTACGTAGCCTGATTCCGAGCTCAGTGAATATAACGGTGTTCGCCTGCAATCATCCGAGTGCACCCACAGGTCTGCCCGAGAGTGTAATTCAGATGCCTGCAGAACCACAATCCAGTGTCCCGGATGGACAATTGAATGAAACTGGTCCTGCAGGAGCAGCTCCTTCTGATGCCATAGGTCATCAGAAACCAGCCATGAGTGATGCCACACTCAAGACGAGTATACTCCCTGAGACACAATCAAAGCCTGTAATCCCAGATGTTTTGCCAACCAACACTCCCGACAGAAATGTCATGATTGATGCGCAATCTCTACAACATGGCTCACGGTTCTTGACGCTACCAGCGCATGAGAAACAACATCTCCTTCGGATTCACAAGAATTTTGGACATCCCTCTCCTCAAGTGTTGTCACAGGTTCTTCGAAGACAAGGGTACCCCAGCCATCTAACACAAGCCTTGGAAGACATGAAGTGTTCGGTTTGTGTTCAACATCAACACCCAAAAATACAACGACCTGCCACCATCAAGGCAGAATTGGATTTTGGCGATAAGGTCTCAGTCGATGGAGTGTCATGGACAAGTAAGACAGGAACCAGCTTTCATTTTTACCATTTCCTTGACCATGGAACCAACTACCACACTGCCACAATTGCCCCAAATCGTACCACCGAAAAAGCCATTGAAAAACTGACAGTTGGATGGCTCACATGGGCTGGCCCACCAAATGAAATGATGGCAGACTCAGCAACTGAGTTCAATTGCGAACAGTTTGCGAACTTCCTGCAGCAGCTAAATGTAAAGTGCACAATCATTCCGCCAGGAGCACATTGGCAGATGGGAAGAACGGAAAGACATGGGGACATCCTCCAGAAAATGCTCAGTAAATATGAAGAAGATCACCCAGTGAACTCCTATGCCGATTTGCAAAAGGCCTTAATGATGTGTACCGCTGCAAAGAATGCGTGTAGCCTCAGGCACGGGTTTTCTCCGGAAATGCTAGTGTTCGGAAAGGGTTTGAAGGTTCCAGGTTCACTGACTAGCGACGACAGTCTACCTGCACACAGCCTTGCAAATGAAGAAAACGCACAGGGAATCCAGTTCCGATCTCAACTAGCAATGAGAGAAAGTGCCCGTAAAGCCTTCCACGATGCTGACAACAGCGCTGCACTTCGCAGGGCTGCTTTGCGAAGAGAACGTCCAGACCGGGGATCATACGAACCAGGAGAATGGATAATGTATTGGAAGTCATCCGAAACATCCAAAGCCTGGCATGGGCCGGCAAAGGTGATTCAACAGGATGGTAGACATTCCATTTTCTGCTTGCACATGGGAAACATGGTTCGTGTTGCCCCTGAACATGTTCGTCCAGTCAGCGCAGTAGAGGCCCAGCAGATTTCCGAACTGGTTCCGCCGACTCAGGAACAGCAGAGCCATATGCAGAGACTCATCACACAGGCCACTCAGGAAATCACCATTCCACCAAGTGAAATCAGACATAACCTCACTAGATCACCAGCAAATCCCAATAATAACCCTCATGAACGCAGTCGTAACCCAATAATTAACACAAATAATATCCCTGAACAAGAAATCCAACAGGATGGTCCTTCAAACACAACACCACTGAGTGACTCAAGCATCCAGCCAGATCAAGAACCCGAGATGGAACATCCAATGGTAGCACCCACAGAGTCCGAAATGCAACAAGCAATTGAAACACCGGTTCCTGACGTCGATGATGAACTGGTATGTGATTTGCTGCTGAGTGAAGACATTGACCCTCCATGTGTACAAAGTTCTGGAGCCCATTTGGCATGGCGTTTTGAGTTCCAAGTTCCTCAAGAGTTTGAAAGTGGACACCCAGTTCCGATCGAGGACATCATCATGTTGGCTACGAATCAGAAAAAGTCAAGAACTGAGGTCAAACTAAGTGAACTCACCAATGAGGAACGAGCTGAATTTGAACGTGCCAAATCTACAGAGGTCAACAATTGGCTTCAGACCGGTACCGTGTGCAAAGTGCTGCGAGAGAGCCTCTCCCCAGAGCAGATCCTTAGGTGCAGATGGATCCATGTGTGGAAACCCATCGAAGACCCAGCCGAACAGAAGCGCCTTGGCAAGAACCGCAAGGCAAAGTCTAGGTTAGTGGTCCTAGGGTATCTAGATCCAGAACTAGAAACAATACCTAGGGATAGTCCCACTCTGAATAGGCAATCCAGAATGTTGATCCTGCAGACCATTGCATCACTTCAATGGAAGTTAATGTCATTCGACATAAAGGCAGCTTTTCTCCAAGGAAAGACGCAAGAAAACCGAACCATTGGACTCGAACCCGTACCTGAACTTGTAAAGGCCATGGGACTTCAAAAGAATGAGGTATGCAAATTGGAAAAGTCAGCCTATGGGCTTATCGATGCGCCATATTTATGGTACAAAGAACTTGATAAGACCCTCAAAGAACTTTCCTTCAGACCTTCACCATTTGACCCATGTGTTTACTTGTTATACAAACCTGGTGCCTCAAAGCCCTCAGGGATTCTCGGCATGCATGTGGACGATGGACTGTGCGGAGGCGATAAGTTTTTCGAAGAACAGATCAGCAAATTAGAAGCAAAGTTTCCTTTTGGAGCCAAGAAATCACAATCATTTACTTTCACTGGAATCGAGATGCAACAATTACCCAACCATAACATCATCCTTTCCCAAGAGAAATACATCACTAAAATTGAACCGGTACACATTGAACCCAAAAGGAAAACTCAAGAGGATTTGCCGGTGACAGATGCCGAAAAACTCAGCCTCCGAGCCATCATTGGCTCCCTGCAGTATGCCGCTGTGAACACTCGCCCGGATCTTGCCAGCAGATTGAGCCATTTGCAGAGTGCCATAAATTCAGCAAAGATATCAACACTCATTGAAGCCAACAAAGTACTCCATGAAGCCAAAAGACATAAAGACACAACCATCAAAATCCAATCCATACCATTTGAACAAGTTCGTTTTATCGCATTCTCTGATGCCTCATTCTCATCAGCCAAACAGCCGGACTCACACACTGGCATGATGATCATGGCAACACATGCTGATATAGCCAAGAACTTCCAATGTCCAGTGAGTCCAATCAGCTGGTGCTGTAAAAAGATTCAAAAGGTTGTAGTAAGCACACTTTCTGCGGAGACCATGTCGATGAATTCTACTCTTGATCAGTTGTCATGGATCAGACTGTTTTGGGGTTGGATTCAAAATCCTCAGATTCAATGGAAACGAGCCAAAGAAACTCTCAATGAACTACCACCAACGTATAGGAATGGTATGGGAAACCATCCTCTCAGAATTCCCAGACGTTGGTGGCAAAACCTCTCAGAATTCCCAGACGTTGGTGGCAAAACCGTACTAGCAGCCATTGCTCTACCACCATCGCTGCTGACGGCACACAACTTATCTCAGCTGAGAGAGATCCACCTCATTCACCATGCAGATGACAGGCTTTGCGTATGGAACCCGTCGAACCATGACATTAAACTGCTTAGGCAACGGGGCTTTGCAATCACGCATATCACCGGATGGAGAGCGTACCTCGGCACTGCACAACACAACTACTCGCACTGGACACGAGTTGCCCTCCCAGAGGGACGACCAGATATGGCGCAGTTAGAAGGTACCCCTGGAGTGCTCCCCTTTGAAGTTTACTCACAGGCTCCCCTCCGTCTGATCTCATGGTGCAGCTTCGAGCTCCCCAGAACAGCCAAAAAACTCCTGCGCGAATTAGCTGAAATGTGCGAGCTACCTGAAACCACGACACAAGCACTTGTCACCCACATTGCTGTTCACAACTCAGAGGTCAAAACGGAGCAGGAGGCAACCCAATACTTAGCCACGTTGGCAACCGTCACCATCTCGTCAAGGACCAAATTGCTCAACTACACCACCATGGTTCAACATTTCCTTGGCACCTTACAATTGCCCATGGCTGTCTACATGTTAGACTACTACTTGCCCATGCTCAGCCCCAATGAAGGCTATAATGAAACAGGGTTAACAATGCAAAGTGCAGGACCTATCCGTCAACCATGGCAACCCATCGCTTTCGAATTCCTCTTTAAAGGCAGCGAGTTTGGACACTGGAAAGTCAAAGGCGGACAAGATGCATTTGCGTTCCGACATCCAAGCCTGGGCAAAACTGAAGTGTTCAGCCTCCTAGCCAGTGATGCGCACCATCACAAAGTCAGCCCCATCGGCACGGGTAGGCTTATCGCAATGGTAGGTACCTCAGAGGCTCCAGCTGACGACGGAGAAGACCTTCAAATCCTGTTTGGGTTGGTCCTAGCCATCACGCCGCGCGCATCCAAAAGCAAGGATGAGCTGGCTGCCTCCCGTATATACAGACAGTGCAACCCCAGATTCATCGAAGTAGCCTTCCTCTCAGGGCCAGCCATTGAATTTTTTGCAAAGGAACAGCTTGAAACCCTCCAAAACTGGTATAGTGCCTCCGGCCAGCACCTGGACCCCATTGATGCGACCGTTCAGGGACAGAAAAGCCCGGTCCCAGGGACCTTCTTTCTACATACAATGTGGATGTTCGGATGTACCAAGCCCACCCGAGAGGTTACCGCTGTCGCACAAACCCCCCCGTGCAGATACCACCTGGGATTAGGCATCTACAATGTCCAAACGGCAGTTGAAGGAATGGAGGGCAACAAAAAATCACATTTCTTGCATTTGTGCGGCCAGTTGCTACGTCTAGTGCTAATTCCATGTCACATAGAGGGTGAGCTTCACCCCTGGACCCGCTCCACTGCACTATCCTTTGCCGCTGAGCTTGACGGACATGTCTTGGGCACACTCTGTGCAGATACAGCTCCTACAATCAAAGAACCACCAGATCTAGCGATCACTGATTGCAAATCCCTTTACGACATCATCACCCGTACTGCACCTCCAAATTGCCAAGAGTATCGCACTCAACTGCAATGCCGTGCAATGAAAGACCTATTAAGTGAAGGAGTTTCGGTACGTTGGGTACACACAGGTGCACAAGTTGCTGACGCTTTAACTAAAGTGATGAACACCGCCTTCTTGAGACACACGCTATCCCAGGGAACTTATCGTCTGAACGACGAACAAGAGATCTTGCGAGAACGGGCAAATTCACGCAGTCGAGTCCAGTGGCTACAACAAAATTCTCTTGAACAAAAGAACTAATTATTGAAGTTTTGGGAGTGTGAATGTTCAAGTATTCCATCAGCTTCACTACAAATCACACGGTCTCCTAAGGTTCACAAGCCGGTAACAACCATTTCCTTTGTAGTCCTTTCGGCTGTGGTCAGCCTTGGGTGGAGCAGGGTGGGACGTGGACTTTTGCCATAACGCGTCGTGGCCGACGACACATAGAAATTTGGATCGGAACATCAGTTGTTCCTGGGCAAAGCTTGTGGTGCAAAAAGGAATCTATCGGGCGCGGCAGCCCTCAGGTGAGTTTGGGAAACATCACTGCAGATACCGCTACCAATTGTGGGGTCACTCACAATATATATATATATTTATATGTATATATATATATATTTATATACTATATACTTTTTTTTCCGTGGATTAAGCTCCGATTTTCAGGGTCTTCTTGCTCTGTCAACTCAAGTTATGCATTGCCGGGATTCTTCTTCTCTGGCGCCCAGGCTTCAAAGAGCTCGCGGCTGGCACCGCTCTGCAACATGCCTGCGGAGTATCCCAGTTGTCTGTCTGTGGTACGAGTGACTATAGGTGGTGAATAGAAGGGGGTGATGAGGGTTTGAAGTTTTTTGATACAATGGAATTCCTTCTTTAGTAGTTATCGTCAATAGCTAATGACCGCCAACTCATCACATTGATATAAGATAGATATTGGTGGTTACTATGACCCAGAAAGAAAGACATCATCAGGCAATGATAACTGTGGATATTGCGCTGGTTTAAAACTGTGGTTGATTGGAAGAAAAAGTGTGGTGAACTGCAATAATGATGCTTTATTCAAAAGTTGTTGCAAGTTTATATTGACTTGTCTTGTTTATGTTCCTGATGTCTTCTTAGAAAGTTTCATGCGATAATCAACCCATGAGGCTTCATGTTCATAACCGTACCTAGTAAATCCATTCGTCAACAGCTCGCCGAATGGATTTTACATCCGTCGTGGCTTCAAGGATGCCTGCGTGCTCCGGGGTGTAGCTTGCATCCCTGTACTTGACCTTCACTTGCTTGATTAGCATAAGAAACTCCTACGCCCAATCCTAGTCGCTTCCTTCGAAGCCCTGAAGATTGCCATATGATCCAGCATTCCGTGCCAGTGATCTGTCGAGCACGCAATTCGGCAGAGCTCAAGTAGCACGTTCGAATGGGTTTTGCAATGTCAAGATGGTTGATGCAAAAAAGACCTCTGGCAATCAGTCATGGCAACAGAAGATTCCTATTAAATTAATTATCCCATTCATAGATGAGCTTCAAAATCATTCCCTAACATTCCCTAACAGGTATTTTGCGTGCTGAAAAATCTCCAAGTCACATAGCAAGAGCTTCAATTTATCTGGGTCTCATATCTGGACAGAATCCCAATAAAACCATGGCTGGGGGCAAAAATCCAATTTTTACCTCAAGCCTTGGAAACCTGGAAACCTCATGGTGCTGGTTGGTGGTTTCAACCCCTCTGAAAAATATTAGTCAATGGGAAGGATTATCCCATATATTATGGACAATAAAAAATGTTCCAAACCACCAACCAGTGGTGTGTTCATGAAAGTTTTAGCACTATGGCTGTTCTAAGTCACCATTTGAGTAGTTTCATTGCCTGATGCTTGAGACTTGGATGCTATGTGATGAGTTTTTTGGGCGGAATTCCCACACCAAACATAAGTTGCTTTTCCTTCAACACATAATTATATACCCTCTGGTTATGTCAAATAGCTATGGAAAGATCCACCCATTTTTAATAGGTAAATCACCATGTTTAATGGAAAATCACCAGTCTTAATAGGTAAATCAACTACAAATGGTCATTTTCCATAGCCATTTTGACATAACCAGAGTCTAATTCCAGGGTGGACATTACAGGATCATTTTTTGCGCAGGAAGCACCTGTTTTGTTCGACAAAAGGAACAAGCGAAATGACAACACCAATAGAACAAACATATGACATGCATAAAATCATATATTAAATCCTACTATAAAAATTAGATATCATCTGGTGTAATAATGTAATAATAACGTAGTAATAACGTAGTGATAATGTAGTAATAATTTAGTTAAACCATGCAAAACAACATAGCAACAGGATCCACATCCTCACCTGGAGCCGCTAGTACTACGCAGGCACCAATCTCCGACTCCAGCTGGGCGAAGGTATGCCTGGCAGCCGGCCAGGTCAGGTCGATGCTGAAACGTTAAGGAAGACCTGCCGAAAAGTACACAAACATGTTGTTTACAGATCGAAGAGTTCACAAACAACTGAGAATTTGAGACGGAAACTATGATTCCATGATAGAATTTGATACAGAATCTAAATATAATCGAAGTAACATCCTGGAAACACACTGCGACATCGTTTTGGGAGATGAGAACGTCAACTTCATCTCAAGGGTTGCAATCGGATATGAAATATTCATATAACATTTCTCCTCCAAAATGCTTTGAAACTATAGACATAAATCATCATAAATCATCATAAATCCATGAAGCGATGCGTTGGCACCTGTCAGGCATGTTCTGGATGTACTTCAGAATCCAGGGATTGTTACATCGATTTGCCTGGCGTGCGGCAGACGAAGTCGGCTTCATGGATCGAGTAGTTTGCTATTATACGATAGAGTTGGCTTGAACGGGCTATACTCCAGTTGCTATTTATTATAGCACATTGGGATATAGCCAACCTACCCACATTATTATAGCATCAAATTATAATTATTATAGCACATTGGTTGGATCACGCCCGCAACTTACCCAACCGCTTCTTTCTAGCCCCGAACACATTGGGGTGCAACCAGGTCAGCAACCAGTTACCCAGCTGGCGAAAGTTCCCCTTATCTCAATGATCTGTCTCGTTGTATCTTTTAAACCAACACTGGCAGGTTATATCGTCATGTATCGTCATGTATCCGGAGTTCGACAGTGTCAATTGCGCCAATGTCATACATCAATGCCCTCATTTACCCAAAGCATCCCAAAGAACCCCACCTGCTACAGTACCTACGAACAAGGTTTGGTTGGAAGTTAGTGTCCAAATTCTAGGTGTTTTCATGGGCGTTTCTTGGATATTTAACGCATGCAAGCTATATTAATAAACTGGAGATGTAAGACTCACAGATGCTCACCGCATTTTGTTCTTTTGGGCGTTTTGAGGATACCATGTCATTGGTCACATGGCGACATGCACAAGAACACACACAAGATTAGGTTGGTGGTTTCAACCCCTCTGAAAAAATATTAGTCAGTTGGGATGATTATTCCCAATATATGGAAAATAAAACATGTTCCAAACCACCAACCAGATAACAATGGGCATTTACGTAACTATAGGCACTCAAACCATCTTCAGAATCCAGCCCTTCAACACCAGTCGTGTAGGTCCCAGAACCCCCCGCAACCTGTTCTTGCACTGAAACGCTGCACATGTTGGTGTAGGTCCTCGGCGCCACGGCGACTGCTTAGTGACTTTGGACGGCAATCTTCTCTGGAAAGTTGACACAGCTAAGGTACCCGGCCTGGTAAACGTTTACATAACGAAGTGGAAAGATCCACCATGTTTCATGGGAAAAATCCACTATTTCTATGGTCATTTTCCAGTTCGCTATGTAACAAATTACCAGAGGGTATGCTATAGATTGCTATAAAATATAATCCATTTGCACATGATTTAAGCTGAAAAACGTTCAACATTGAAATATTCAATGGCAAACTGTTAGCTTACTGGACCAAATGGTATCTCATTATCGTGATCATTGGGAAGTTTCCTCATCTTTCCCGTCCTTAATGTGGTAAACCCAATGCCGTAAACTATCCCACTCACCCACCATGACTGGGCGGCCTTTTACATCATCCGAAATAGATCGAAAAAGGGCTATACCCAATGTCATAAACCACTTTTTGAAGTTTATCATAGTTAATAACTTGTCATCATCCCATATTCAATACCCTCTGGTAAACTAACATAGCGAACTGGAAAATCACCATTTGGAATAGCTAAATCAACTATTTCTAGAGCCATGGCTTCCAGTTCGCAAACTGTTAGTCATTCCCAGGCCGGGTAAATCCCATGAAATATCCCATTGAATCACTATAGATCCCATTAAAAATCACTATAAATCACTATAAATCACTATAAATCACTATAAATCCCTTAAACAAATCCTATATGAATCCCACATGGCTTCACCATGGGCTTCACCCTGGGCATCCCCATGAGGGCATCCCGGCTCGAAGATCCGGAGGCACTTGGTCGCCTCAGACTCCGCTGGGCCGGACCGGACTGGCTGTTGAGCTAGTCCCAAGATGAGGAAAAAAATATACTGTACTATATCTATCATATTATACATAGATACACATATCATATGATGTAATATGATGTAATATGATGTAATATAATGTAATATGATATAATATGTAAATGTATAGATCAATAATGCAAGTCTATATCACAACTCATAAAATAGGGCGATGTATGAGTGTATAAGTTTGCGGATATTTCATGAATTTACGGTATATCATCATAGCTACATGAATTGGTGAACATACTGATGACATATATTGAATAACATTGGATATAGGGACACATAGAGCTACCTACCTCATAATTGTAGCGGTCGATACTGAACAATAAATAGCCCAACTAGGGCAACACGATCTCGAGCTGACGCCGGGATTGCCTCCTGCTTAACCGTGCGGATCCAAAATCTTGGCTTAAATGGATGTGAATGACACTCGAAGATCGCATTTTTTCCATAAATTGAATGGTTCAACTGGATCTTCCTTATGACATCTGATGAACCAAAAAAAACAGGTTTTGGACACCAAGCGTGTCACCAACATCCAGGGATCCTGAGGCACCCAGCCATGGGCGAGTTGTAGAAGATGGGAATCTCGTGCAAGTCCGAGTTGCGTTCCTTGGGCCATTGGGGAAGGGTTGTGACTTGTGAAACTGGGACTGATAAAGTGTGCAACTTTTTGCAACTGAATGTCATTTAATGTCATTTATAACTGGTTGCTGGTTGGTGGCTGCTGTTAGGATAGGGACAAAAATGGCCACAGCTGGTGCCACGTTGACCTACCCCTCTGACAAATATTAGTCCATTGGGATGATTATACCGTATATACATATTTATACCGTATACCATTTTATACCTCTATTTTGGGTTTCATGTATAGGCAAAGTTGCTTTGACGGCAAAATAAACACAGCAATCTCATGACTTTTCAGATTGGTGGGGGCCCTTGGTAGTGAGCGATCAGCTGCGCCCGCTGACGCCTGCCAAGATTCTTGCTAGCAAGTTAAACTGTGAAAAGTAATTAGTTGGTATAAAATGACCATTCTGTGCAGGACACAAATTGGATATAATCTGATATGGTTGGTATATGTTGGTATAGTAGTATAATGTGGAGAAAAACAATAGCTACGAGTTTTTATAAACCCGTTGATACTTGGGGTATTACATAATATTAAAAAAAACATATACAGTATGTTCTGTATGACTTTTGGGGATTATATAACTTGCTGTTGAACAAACCACATCAACCATATTCTATATGGGTTTCTGTGAAAATCGGGTACTGCCTAAATCCATCTAAATCCCATGGTCTATCATCATGTTGT
Source organism: Cladocopium goreaui (assembly GCA_947184155.2). Taxonomy (NCBI): domain Eukaryota; class Dinophyceae; order Suessiales; family Symbiodiniaceae; genus Cladocopium; species Cladocopium goreaui. The sequence goes on along the minus strand of CAMXCT020006651.1, from coordinate 51,662 downwards.
CTTTTAGATTGACATTTGGGGGATATACAGTACTTATATAGCAAATTTTCAGACACACCCACTATATGATCTGTTTGGTGGTATACCTACCCCTCTGAAAAATGATGGCGTTCGTCGGGATGATAACATTCCCAAATGGAAAGTCATAATCCAGCCATGTTCCAAACCACCAACCAGTGTATAGATCTATTATATAAGTCCATATTAAGATATATTAAGTCCCATTAACCCATATTAAGTCCCATATTAAGTCCTGTTCCAGTCACCACCAACCAGTGATTTCCGGACGCCTGTTGATCTCAGCTCCGGACCCAATAGTCCTCCAAGATCAACAGGATCTCCTGAGGATCACCCAGATGCGCCGAGCAAAAATCATGGCTGTTGAAACTGTTGAACTCCCTCTGGTTAATGATGATGAATGGTTAATAATGGTTATAAAATCATGATTAATGATGGTTAATGGTGGTTTGGCCATCAATCATGTGGTGAAACTATCAACACTGTGGATTTGAATGGATTTGATATCTATATATCTGAGGATGAGCGATCGTCGAAACGGGAGTTTGATCGAACTTAGTGGTGACTCGTGACCCAAAAGGAAGGCAATTGTTGCTACAAGCATTAGCCGTTTTTTGAAATATTGTAGTCATCTTTACTTGCAAGTGAACATATAGGAACGGGATATGATAAGCTGTCAACAGGATCCGATGATGATCAATGAAGACTTTCCTGGAACGAGAAACGTCAGATGAAATGCTTCAACATAGACATGTTTCTGGCATGAAATCAGGTGAGACGTCTAAACAATCTGGAGAACATCTCTTGAAGCTCCAATGTGTTGCCCATGTTGACCCGGGGTTGTCTCAGAACTTGGTATCTCCAAAAAGGTGCATGATTCATGATCGGGTTCCTCACTGGAAAACATATATGCGGTATTCCCCTGAGTTTGAGACAAAGCAATAAAACATCTTGTGGGAATCTTGTTGGTATATATGTTATATACTGCTAGTAGTATTCTTATCCCATTCTGCCAGTAGTATTCTTGTCCCATTCTTATCAAGTTGCATCCCCATAAAATGGCCCCTCCTGCGCTCGGCCAAGGGCAAAGACGGGCAAGAGGCACCTCAGCTCAGCCAGGGCAGGGCAGCCAAAACCTGAAAAAAAACATGAGATGTATGAGATACATGGGATATAGATGTGTGCAGAGCCAAAATGGGGTGTGTATATATATATATAATATTGTATATATTATTTTTGTGATCATGTTTATTTAAAAAAAACATTGGAATACTTTGGACCAGTGTGCGTATGATTACATTTGGAGGATGGGCAATGGTCCACCTGGGCCCAGACTGGCCAACCTTGACACTAGCCTCACAAGCTACTGCCAAATAATTCAAACAACCTACCCTCTGGTTCTTTAACTATGAAAAATGGTCCATTTATAGATGATGAACATGATTTACCGACAAAAAACTCGTGATTTTCCAGTTCACAAAGCGTGAAAAACAACGGCGCCTCGTGCCATAGGATCCAGGCCGGTTCCAGGCCGCTGGACAGCTGATCTTCTCTTGGAACAATCTCTGGTTGGTGGTTGACTTACCCCTCTGACAAATATGAAAGTCAAATGGGATGATTATTCCCAATATATGGTTAACAATGTGGTTAATATATGGTTAATATAATCTATATATAGATATCTGGCTGGTGGTTTTAACCATCTTGAAAACTATGAAAATCAATGGGAATAATTTTCCCATATGAAATGGAGAAAAAAACATGTTTGAAACCAACCAGATATACATCAATCATAAAAAACAATCAGACTTTTCTCGACTCAACCGGTAAAGCACCCCATCTTCACATCGCTTTCTGTTACCCTCTGGCAACGACTAACATAACTATGGAAAATCACCATAGAAATAGTGAATTTTCCCATGAAAAATGGTGGATTTTTCCATAGTTATGTAAACGTTTACCAGAGGGTACATCACCCCTGGCCCCCGCGCCAGTCACCACGACCCGACCTTGGGCGGCCGCACTTGCCGCCCTGCCGCACGATCTGATGTACCGAGTTGGTGAAGCGCTGCTCCCGCTGCTCCTTGGGCTGGGGCGTTTTCCGGTTGATTCATACCCTCTTGGTAAACATACAAAAAGCATCAGAAAGCTATTGAAAATGGTGATTTATAGTGGATTTACCCATTAAACATGGTGATTTTCCATATTTATGTTAGTTTACCAGAGGGTATCTCCCAGTCTGAGATATGACATATTCCAATATCAAAAAAATGAAGATATATTGATGTTTGAAAGTGCAACAAGTGAGTTATATCCAACATTAATTACCTAGTGATATGTCTTAATTGCGAGAATTTTGTGACATCCTAATTTTCAGACTTTGAAAGACATTTTAATGTCTCAGCTGCCACCATCGCAAGCCTGGAACCATCCCTCCAAACACCAAGAAACTTCCGGAATCGCGCCCAGTAGATACCCCGTAAGCACCGTTTTGAATCTCCAGATATTGTTCAACCGTATATCCGTATATCTACAGTGAATATGAAGATCCTGGACCAACAAACACAAATATGTTGCATCATGCCCCGAAACGGGCCGGCAAAAGGATTGAACAAAAACAACGAAAATGGTAGGTTCCCAGCCAGAAAAAACATGTCTGTTTGTAATTGTTCGAAGTTTTCCATTGGGGACACCTGTAATCCTAGCTGTCCCAGCACCCAAGTCCAAGCATCTCTAGGCTCGTGATTCATCACACCGTAGGTGGACCTGGGTCATTGTCTCATCCCAGTGCCAGACACATCCAAGAAGATACAGCATTCTTCGGCACGCTTCTTGTTGGCAGGTTGCGCAATATTCATTGGTTCAATCCCCATGACGTCATAATTTGTTGGGATCCAAAACAGAACTGATTCAAAGTCAGATCTGGATTTCAAAAGTGTTTCAAGTGTCAATCCTCCCTTTCTTTTGATCCTGTCATCCTGCCTCCAAGTCTAATCTTTGGGATCTAACGAAACTCAACCCCCCCATGCTTTCTTTCAGCAAAACACACCCGCGGCCCCGGCTCCACAATGAGTACGTGGATGCGGACGTTGGGGATCTCTGCCTTGCTTGCGCTGGATGTGCATCCCAGCTGTGGCTAGTCTCCTTTTTGTACAAGCCGTGTCATATATGGATTATCCGCTGTTCTATCTTGGTTATACTGATGTATATATATATATAAACTATGGTTAATCTATGGTTAATCTATGGTTAATCTATGTATGAATTATACCCATAGGATCCATGGTGCTGGTATATATGCTAACAACATTGTGCTTTTGTTGATGGGATCCATGTTACCATATATAGCAGCACCATGGATCCGTCATGGGATATATGAATATGTGTCTATATGATTCTATATGTACTTACATACAGTATATATATATATGGTCGTATATGGTTCTCAAGCAATTGGTACCTGGAATGCACATCCGAGTAGTCACAAGCCGTTAAACGAATCTTGGTTTCATGGTTTCACTGGGTGATCCAAGACCAGGGAATCCACATAAATTTCTCCAATTTGAATACCAAACAGTTTTTTTCCCTTGGGGAATCCCAATTTTGATCAGTACATATAACCAAACATACATTACTTAAGCAGACTGGAAAGTGAATTGATGGAATTGTGAAACAACAAGCATCGCAACAATAGGGATGTTTCACTATTATACTGTACATTGGCTATCCACATTCACATCTGGAATACCCCAATCATGACCATCATTGCGTGCTCTTAGGGAACAACAGATCTCCACTTGAGCCGCTTGTATAGTCCCATCAACAATTTCCTTCAATCTCTTGTAAAATCAGGATACAGAAACATAAAGAAACGCCTCCTGCGTGCTCAATGAAACTTTCTATTACCGGTAAATTAACAGTTCGACCCTGAAAATAACCAATTTTTCATGGAAACTCATCTTCCAACCCCTATCTGGCAGGACCAGTCTCCCGCTGCCTGCGGCAAATGACGATCTTCTTCACGGCTGTAGTCCCCGGTGTACAAGACCCGGATGCCTGGCCAGTTGACAACTGGCCCAGATGGCACCCAATAGGTCTGTGTTTAGTGTTTACAGGGTACCATGACATCCCAATATCACCCTGACATGATCATAGGATCATTGTTCCTAAGGCAAAAAAGAACATGATGACGATATAGTTCTGTAGTCTAGGAGCCCGACATGTCTTGACTCAGTTGGAGTTGGTCATACTAGTCATATGGAAATCACCATTCATTGCCTGCAGTGTTTTGACACTCCTAGCTTAAGTCATTCAGTATCTAGGCCCTGGAATTGGATTTGAAAAGTGGATCATCTAATTCTTCATATCTCTCCATTTCCAAAAGCCCCCGACTGCCATGGAAAGACATCACATCAACTTCCAGGCCATTTCATGGCGCCGACTGCCAAGAAAGGCACCTCCGATGTTGATCATGAACATCGCAGCGCCAAGCACCTGAGCGACGGTGATGCCGAGGCAGGGCATGTTGCAATTTTTGTTGGCTTCAAAAGTCATGGTGGTACCCCCAAATCATCCAAGTCATGGATGACCATTTTAGTATTGAAACCCATAGTTTTGGGATCCCCCTATTTCAGGAAACCCCCATGTGTTTACGTTTATTTCTTAAACTCTTTCGAATTCCCACATGAGTAAAACATGTGGTTTTTTTGCTGGAGGTTGAGGGGTCACAAAAATACATTCTCAGAAATATGGTTTGCTAGTCTAGGGTTCCGAAAACTTCCAGGGATCTAGTTTTGATGGCTAGTTTTGATGGCGTATACGATTGTAGAAGACTTCGTGCACAAGGCCAGGCTTACTGCGTGAGGCTTTGAAATTCCTCCGTGATTGGCAAGTAAATCTTATCGTATGATACCCCCCCTTACTAGTTGCAGCTTGCTATACCAACTATACCCCTCACAGACGGGAACTGGGAGTTCATTGAGGGCACACAGTACTGTCGGTCATTCAACTTCCCACCAGTACCTGGCAAAGACATCCTCCAGAATGGGTCGGCTGCGAGGAGTGCTTGGTAGCGGCGGAAAGCTCACATTCCACAAGTTTTCCTGTTGATCAGAGGTTGCCAGTAGATCGCGTTGTGGCCAAGGTTGATCACTTGCTGGGGGTTGAACTGAAGGAATGGCATGTTCAGCCGTCTGGCTTCGCGTTTGCTCGCATCCATATCAGGCCTTGGATGAAAGTTGTGCAATGGCATCTACTGAGGGTTTCTCTCTGTTCTTTGTGGTTTCTTTCTGGTAATTTACCAGCTATTTCAAACATGTTGTTTTTCAGGATGACCCAGCATGCCAGGTCGCCAGTGGCTAACCCTCCAAATGGCCATCCATTAAAGCCGTTGCTGGTTGGTGGTTGACCTACCCTACCCCTCTGAAAAATGATGGACTTCGTCAGTTGGGATGATGACATTCCCCAATATATGGAAAAATAAAAGACATGTTCCAAACCACCAACCAGGTAAAAGCCGTTGAGATAATTAGAGGGTTTTGCGAGTACCGTCTGGCGTGCTGCATGGCATCCCCACATCGCCTGGAACTAAAAAGGGGGAGTGGGGCCCTTCCAACCTCGAAAAACCCAGAGATTTTTCAGCGAGGAAAAGTTCGGGGATTGGCAAACAAGTTAGATAGTTTACAATAGCTGTGCTAACAAAAAGGTCACGCCGTGGCCAGCGGCCTGTGGACCGCAGGCATGATCAGCATTATCTTATCTTATCTTATCTTATCATCATCATCATCATCGTCGTCGTCGTCGTCATCGTCTGCAAGGGAATTCTAGAGAAACGAAGTTATACATATGAGGATGTTCAAGATAAAGATAATGGTCCTATCGTAACCGGGCAGTCTACATTAACATACATGTCTAGCAAGAACGTTACATCAACGTAGCACAGCGTAGATATGCAAGCGTGCAAGAACGCTAAAGAACGCTGCATCAACGTAGCACAGCGTAGTTCCGCAAGCGGGCAAGAACGTTACATCAACGTAGCACAGCGTAGCTGTGCAAGAGCGCAAGGACGCTAAAGAACGCTACAACAACGTAGCACAGCGTAGCTGTGCAAGAGCGCAAGAACGTTACATCACAGAGTAGATGTGCAAGCGTGCAAGAACGCTAAAGAACGCTACAACAACGTAGCACAGCGTAGATGTGCAAGCGTGCAAGAACGCTACCTCAACGTAGTAGCATGACGTCGCTCAGCAAGCGTACATGAACGTTATTACCCCACCCCACCCCACCCCAACAAGGACAAAAAAAGACAAACCAAACAAAAAAATAGCTTTCACACACAGGCCGCGCGCCACGGCGCCAGCAACAAAAAATTCCTTTCCCATCTGGGGACTTACAAGAATTGGAGCATCATGGGTCATTGACAGTTGAATCTTGTCTTGTACATTCATATTATATATATATATATGTACTATTTCCGTGTTGCTAAACTACAGGTATACACGCACATTTTCATGATTCAAACCACCAACTGCGGCCAGAAATTTGTGCATAAACATCAACTGTGGTGGGTTGCTATAAATGATCAGGGTTATTATCATCAGTCCTTGGGCTATCATCTTTATCATCCCATTCTTCCGTTTCTGCTAAAAACTGAAACCCATCAATCAACCAACACACGCCCAATGTGGGCCCCCCAGTTACAAGTTGGGTTATTAACTCCCATTAAGTATAGTTATTTTCGTATCATAAACCATAGTGATTCGAGTTATAAACTAACTTATAGATCCCATTAAATCCCATCAAATCCCATGGTGTGCCACACGGATGGTTCTCGCAACCTCCGAAATTTTCCCTGGGCTGTCGAAGAACGTGCCCTGCACGGTAGCATGAGAACTTGATGCCGCGGAATTGCCGCTCCTGTGCGTCTACAAAATAGGATCGAGAAATTGCAAATAATAGGATAAGTTGGGATATGGTCATTGGTTCTGTTTTACCAATAATTGGTTATTATAGATAATCATGGTAATTGGTTCGCTACAGTTCTATCCTATTGTTTCTATAAACGGAATAATCATGGTAAACAATCATAACAGGTCCAGACATTGTAGATACCTTGGTAAATTCTACAAAATAGGATCCATTTTTTGAGAGGATCATAAACAAACATCAAATAGACATAAACATAGGATCATTACATAGAAAGGTGTCTAGAATAGGATACAAAATAGGATCTAGCTAGACACCTTGGTAAAGAATCATAAACCAAAAGCAATCAACAATGTCTGATAAACAATCATAAACAAATCTAGAATTGGTTTATCCTCGTAAACCAATGTCCAAAACAATCTACAATGCCTGGAATAAACCACTGACAGAAAATGAGGATAAAATGAGGATTGAGTGCAAAAAAACATTGGTTTCAGTACCTCCAGTCTGTCCCACAACTTCTCATAACACCGACAGAAAAGGGGGCCTGGTTAGATGAGAATGTGAGCGACCTAAAATGGGATTCAACCAATACAAGTGGCACTAAAGTGATCTTTGATGAAGATAACTTGGCAACGGGCCTGGAGAGGTAAGCAAATTGTGAAATCTGGAGAGGATATAACATGATGCAACCAAGTAAACTTGTAACAAAACCACGATACGTGCACATAGGCAATAAACATTGAAATTCCAACCAGACTTGGGAAGTGGGGAAGAATCGTATCTGGGATATAGATGGATATAGCATCCAACAACTTCTAGGGCAAGTCAATGTCCGGCAATGGTCACTGAGCTTACCGGATCAACAAAATTTGGGATGGACTGTGTTGAGGGACAAGTTGCGGGAAATGATGGGATGGGCCGATGGGCCCTTGTCACACATGTTGATACCCAAATTGCAAATGAACTGCGAAGAAATCCAGCATTGCAGGACATGTCATTTTTTACCCACATGTCAAATGGATCACGTATAGGTCAGGCTTCCCTGACCTCCCCATCTTTGCTGAACTCTTGGAGGTGCAGGAAAAAATCAGCGAATATCCGTTTTTGGACGATCCAGCTGGGCAAGTTGCTGGCGCAGGGACCGAGCTGCCCACGAGAAATCTTCAGATCTCACTCGAAAACTGTCGGACGGGATTTGAACATTCCGCTGCATCTTATGTTGGGTTGCAGCAAGAGCGAGACATTCTGATGGCACCTGTTTAACAGTAAGTGCCTGCGATCGGAACAATACTTGCGCGTACTTGTGCAGCAAGTAAACATCTCCGATAATGTTAGTAAAGCAATGTCATACACCACCGATGGATGTTGATGGTTTATACCGGCGGATCCTATTGCTTTACTAACCTTACAATACCAACTTATTCAACATTGATTACCCTCTGGTCATTTAACATAGCCATGGAAAATGGCCCATTTATAGATGGTTTATTTATTAAAAATGGTGATTTTCCATTGCTATGTTAAATAGCCAGATGGTAAAAGGCCCAGTTTGCACACCCAGCACATCAGTCACTCTCCTCGTGGTAATCGAGAAGCTCGATTCGCTCAACGGTCCTGCTCAGAATGCTAAAAGAGCCATCAGCGAATCACTTCCTCTGACAACAAATTCAACAAATACATAAATACCCCGGTATAAAACCTTGGTTCCTTTTGATTCATTTGGGGCTTGCTATTGGGAATATTTTATATCAGGGGGTGTAATATAAGGGAAACGGTATTGCTAACGCAAGTAAAATACCGTCACAATGATGAGGATACTAGACGTGTGAGATGTAGACAACCAGCCTGAGAAAATAACAGTTGAACTTCTAGGGGCACCCAATGACTTTGCCCCGATTCATGTACAGGTGAACCAGGCATGACCATCACACTCCCCTTCCAAAAAATTAGAACATGACATATTTTCAAAGATGTTCACAAACAGGTGTAGAACAACGGCACACTTTGTCATAGTTGGGTTTTGACATGTGTTGACCCATAGCATCGAACCCCACTAGAAGGGAGGGGCAAGTGCTGCAAGTATGTGCATCTGGGAAATGGTCAGGTTTCTTATGTTTTTAGAGACTAGTTCTGGGTTCCTGATACATCATAAATATTCATAAACTATGATCAAACTCACAGTCAAACTCGGGATGTCATCACCACTGTCCTCACTCTATCATCTAGGTCTTCGTTTCAGCTCAACGAGTCATTAGTTAGTCCTAGATTAGAGATTGATTCTGGCTGGTGGTTTCAACCCCTCCGCAAAATATGAGTTCGTCGGTTGGAATTATGAAATTCCCAATATATGGAAAGTCAAAAAAAACATGTTCCAAACCACCAACCAGGATTCCTATTATAGCTGGCATATTCCCAGTAAATACCCATTATTTTAATTTATTTTCCCATCGAATTCCATAGATCTGTGGATTGTTACCACTCAAATCATCTAAAATCACTCTATCCGACTATCCCGTTGAACGATGTCCCGTTGATCACGGTGACCGTTTCGGTGACACACACCTGTTGATGTCTTCGCTGCTGAAGATCTGGTCCTGGACGTCGTTGGGATGTGATTAAACAATACCCATAGGATCCATGGTGCTGGTAGAAAAATGCTAACATAGAGGGGGTATATTGATGGGATCCATGGCACGCACCATGGATCCGTCATGGGGTATAATATGCTAATAAACGTGAACATACAATAAAATACATGTTTCAAAAATGATCATATATGATCATATATGTTGATATTTCACCTTGGACACTTCTCCCTTTGTGGCATTCACCACGTGCAAGTTCTGGGCTTTAACATCTTAGTGGGGATTGATCTGATGAACATTTTCGCTTCAACAAGAATGTTGACCTCCTAGGTGTTCCAGCCGCAAACATATTGCCCTTCACCAGTGGCATATCAACATCAAGGTGGTAAAACAAAAAAACACGTGGTGCCACTCAAGTTATAGGTTGGCTTATTACTTATTACATCTTATTACCCTTATAGCTATCAGTTATATCAGCCAAGTTAGCTAACTTGTGGGCCCCCCCTGCATGGGGACACTCATCGCAGCTTCCTCTGCTGCGATCTTGCTCACCCTGGCATAGTCTTGCCACAACCTCAGCTGGCATGGTAAGCGGAGCCAGATGGTAAGGTGGATGTACCCTCCAGTAAACTGACATGGATATAGACTTTTCAGACATCCACCATGGATTTCCATGGCTAGTATGTTTACTGGAGTGCAAATCCATGGTCTCATTTCACTGGAAACTGTGAGAGCAGTAATCAGTTGACTGGGCTTTTGTTCAGCCATGATACCTGTGGAGAGACATGGCCAACGTAACATATGTTTCTGAAAATAACCCCTAAAACTACGGGATAATTATGGTTAATTATGTTTAATTCTGGTTAATTATGGTGGATTCAAACCATTGTCCACTTTTATTTGGCTGATTTAGTGTTAATCCATGTTAATCCCCTCTAGACCGAGACCTCATTTCAAGCTGATGGTGGTCCCGTGGTCCCGGGCATCTTGCAAATGGGCCGTGTGGGGTGCGTCATAAAGACCTTGCCCTTGAACTCCGTCCGGCTCACGAAGTACCTGGCGGCGGAAACCGGCGTGCCATGGGTGCATCCAAGCGCTATCCGATAGGGGAAATATGGGGGGCAACTATATCAGTTATCAATGGTTCTTAATGGTTATTAATGGTTATTCCTCAGGGAAATGTGGGGGAAACAAAAACATCAAGTCAAGTTCTAAGTAAAGATGGGGATGTACCCTCTGGTTATTTAACATAGCCATGGTATAGATGGCCCATTTATAGATGAATTATTTATTAAACATGGTGATTTTCCATGGCTATGTGAAATAACCAGATGGTAATCTATGTGAATCCAGTTGCATCTATAAACTCGAATCATTTGAAATGGACATAGTGGGTCTTACATAGTGGTGATTGACAATGGAATTTAACTAATCCGATGGTGGAAACTGTGGAAACGGATATGATATAATGAATTGGTATCAGTAGCTGGGGATTCAATCTATTTGTATTGGAATTCGGAATTTCATCAATTTGATGGTGATTTGGGTGGCTTGGAATTGGTTTGTAAAACCCTCGCATTGTTCATACTGATCACTTGTTTCTTGGGGTATTGGAGATGGCCAAATACTGCGATGATCAACTGGGTGAAGAATCAACGGCACTTACATATACTGACTAGTACTACATGATACCAAGTATGTCAAATAATTCTAAATGTATGTGAATCCATGCGGGATATACGCATATATATATATTATATATATATGCTTCAATAAACATATCATGATGTTCTATCGTTTCCATGGCTAAACTTCAAAACTTCTGTACCCTGCCCCAGAAAAGAAATGGCCGTGCATGTTCTTTCAAAGGTCTTTGCAACCATATAGTTCTGGATCAGTTATATGAAATCACTGAACAACAGCCATGCCATTCAGGGATTATTTCCCCAACATTCACCCACATTTCAGTGACATCTCGACGTGAGGTCATGATCAAATTTATCCAGATCGAGACGTACCAGGCAATCAAACGTGGCAACAAAAAAATCATTGCTATGTTGGGGGTCCCTAAAATATGGGTACCCCCGGAATCACCCATTTATAGATCACCATTCTATCAAATATGGTTTCTAAACCAACCATCTATCAATATTTTATAGATAGTTGTTCATTTCTAGATGGTTTTTCAATTCCCATAGGATCCACCTATGCTATATATGGTAACATTTACCATCAATATACCCCAAATGTTAGCATATATACCAGCACCATGGATCCTATGGGATTCTAAACCAACCAGCTACTAGGTACCCCCATGACTATGGAAACACCACTGGGAGCTGCACGGCACAGCACCGCTGTGATCCAAGTGGAAATGGGTCACCAGCAGTAGATCCACCTGCGAAAATGGCCACGGTTTCAGTGGTGGTTTCCATAGAATGTGGCCCCCCCCCGAACGATAGCGTTCAGTTGCTGAACATAACTCCCATTTCACTATGGTTTATGATACCTAGATAACGAACTAGTATTCATGGGGTTTATAAACCAACATTCACATCACTGGGGGGGCGAGCCCAATGTAGAATAAATAGGAACACAAATGTAGGTATGTGTCACAATCCTGGCATTGTTTTTTTCCTACCAAAATGTAGTTAGTGTCGCTAGATATTTACCTCCCCGTTCCTATGGTCCGGTAAGATTCATCCATGACTGAACATAGGAATTCTGGGTCAAGATCGGGTATGAGACAAGTCATAAGGCACCTCATGGTCCTCATCCAAATTTGCATGTGGGAAACCCACCTGACCAATCATGATCCAGCTATCCAGGTCCAGGCTATCCAGGCTATCCAGGATTTTTTTTTTCGGATTCGAGCCATTTTTTGAGGGAAACATTGACCTGTGGACATTGAAACAGGGGATGGATCAAAATCTATGATCATAGCCGTCATAGCCTCTGGAAAATAAACATAGACCCTGAAAATCACCAATTGTTAGAGGAAACTAATCTTCCAACCCCTATCTACCAGGGTCTATGTTAATTTACCAGAGGGTATTTGCGGGGATGAACATGCAGTCCCAGCCACAAAATGCAACGAGCCAGGCGGCTTCGCTTGTGAGTCGTAAACTCAGGGACCATGACCAATCTTAGACGGCCAAAGAACGTCTTTTTCATTTGGCTACAACCAGGTTTGTGTACTCCCATGTATGTATATATATATATATATTTTTCAAAATAATGCAAAAGAAGAGTTACTTAATATCATTCAATAAGAAAGTGCCCATCCACTTGGTTGAGCTAGCAAATATCCCACTACCATTGTTTTAAAAATGTACATCCCTTATGGGTAAAATGATTGGTAGCTGGTCTCCCCAAGTCCCAGCAGGAAGTCCAAGCGGAATTCCATGGAATTCCTACCTCCGCGGGGTTGATGTGATCAAAGTAAGGCAAACAACTCATGCCGCTGTGCGCGGGGTGCACTCCGCAGTCGAACATCACCACCTGGCACCACGTTCGACCACCGCTTGTGCAGAGATGTTTGAGAATGGGGGATTTCGGCCCATTCTAGGGGTAGCCATTTGGATAGGTCATGATGATTCACTGGTGGAAGTTTGACTTAGATTGAATTTGACTAGATGCACGAAGTCATTGTCATGGAGGCAACAAAATTGGTGGTCTGGGCGTGCCTGAGAACGGGGAATTTCGTCAATGGGGTGACCATATTTTGATATGCAAAATATATTCACCCTTGGGTTTCCACAGGAAACAATGGGGGGTTTACCACCTCAAAACTCAGAGTTTTCCAGCGTCCCTTCAACTAACTCTGGGACATTGGAATTTTTTGTGGGTCAAAAATGGGCAAAGGAAGACATCCATATACTCCAAAGAGGTTCAAGCAGCAACACTTGGTTGTGCCTTTTTGGATGCAAGCCACGTGGTCATCAAAGAGATAACAAACCCAAATTGCCGCACATATGGCAGAGCCGGGACTCCTTCTCCAAAATCTAAGATCTTAAATCTTGATATCTTGATCAATGGGAATTCCAGGATCCTAAAATGGAGGTACTTTAGTACCATAGTGTTGGCCATATTTTGTTTTTTTCCCCTTACCCAAAAAAAAAACTACCCAGCAGTATCAAAATCTAAGTTGCTCAACCCCCACTTGGGGATGTTTAAAATCTCCCCAGGTCAGGTGAACATCGCGGCGGCACGGCGCCGCGCCTTGCCCCGGAAGCGCACGATGCAGCATGAACGACCCACCTCAACCGGCATCCAACCATGGATTGATGGTTTATAGTTTATAGCACCCAGAAAAAAAATGGTGTCATTGGGGATGCTGGATCCTATTGCTAACATTAGACTTCATCATTCCCAACTAGCTATGATGAGCTCCGAAACACAAACGAGGTCCTTTCTGATGGTTGGATGAATCTACAGCCCATTTACTGCGAAGGTTTCAAAAAAGCTGCAGGGGACGGACCTCAGCCCCTGCGCCCAAGGGTGTGATCTCCAGCACATCACCATCCACCTGAAGTAGCTGAACTTGGTGGCTGAACAGGTGGGCTGCTCATCGTGTTTTCTTTGAGATCAAGTGATGGTTTTATCTCAGAATGCACCACATCTTGTCCCAGAATCCATTGTCTGTATGCTTTTCATTGTCGATAGATATACTTCTAAGGTTTACATGATGCCAAGCTGAGAACCACTGCCAGATTTGAGTGGGTACATTGTTCCTTTATATCTAGTGCTATAATATAGATAGTTAGATGGTGCATTCAAACATCATTTTTTGAGGAGACAGTGTCAGACCAACTTGTGAAATCGAGGAACTTTTTAGCCACTGGGGGACTGGGGGTGGTGATTGTGTCTTCTTCGTCAGATGAACTAGCGTTTGAATCCTCAATATAGTACCTTGGTTATTTAACATAGCCATGGAAAATGGCCCATTTATAGATGGTTTACCTATTAAACATGGTGCTTTTCCATGGCTATGTTAAATAACCAGAGGGTAGTACCTTGGTGAGCATCCTCAAAATGAATTGACTCAAATTTACCAACACTATGGCAGTGCCAACCCACCATTACCCAGAAAATCCATGCTAGTGTCAAAAAAACATGGGTCATTGGGGATTTTCTGGTCATTCTCCATTTATATGGTTTTCGTATCCTGGTTGGTTGGTGGTTGACCTATCCCTCTAAAAAATGATGGAGTTCGTCAGTTGGGATGATGACATTCCCAACTGAATGGAAAGTCGTAGAATTCCATGGTTCCAAACCACCAACCAGATATGGTGACCACTCCATTTAACTATGTGGTTCCCATGGATTCACACCCACTTATAAACCACTTTTATATAGTTTTCATATCCATGTATCCCATGTATCACTGGATTTTTAAAGCCTTGGTTCTCTACCACACCTGGGACCCACCTGGGATCTCCAAACGCATTCCAGGCCTCGATGCGACGCGTGGTGCCCGCCACACCGGCCGTGATGGCTGGAACGCTCATGGCGGGTACAGCTCGGCTGGCTGGTTCGGTCAAGTGGTGAGGTATGAAGGTGGCCTGGTTGCTGGTTGACCCCTCTCAAAAATGAAAAAGGTTCGTCAGTTGGGATGATGAAATTCCCAATATATGGAAAAATAAAACATGTTCCAAACCACCAACCAGCTTTAGTTCACTGGCCAGTTGGTGCCAATTGCCAATGGTGTTGGTTTGTTGGTACCGAAACTCTCTTGCTATTGCTGAATCATCCTTTGCATGATTCGTGGCAAGCTGCGCAGTGATCAAGAGAAGAGGTGACCAAGATTTTTCATGATTTTTCCAGACTCTTCGTTGTTCAATGGAAAGGATGAAGCAGGGCGAGTTTGGTATGTCATGGTATGTCTGAGCGTTGGCAGATCCTGAAGATTCACCTTTTTTTTGTGGCGTTCAGGGTCAGTCCATGTGCCTTGCTGGCGCTCTCATGGTGCGGCTTGACCCTGCAATCTGCGGATGAAGCCAGTGGTTTCTGCCCCCGTTTTACGCCACCGACCTTTCTGAGACCATTGGTAAAGATAGATGGGTGGAGTCACTGATTACACGCTTACAACCAAAATTCGCCAGGTCATCTGTAACAAAACTAACCTGTCCAATGGTCGGTTGACTTAAGGGAACAATTAGAAGTAACTATGGTTTCTAGTTTCCACACTCAAATGAAGGGGTTTCCTATATGGTTTCGTGCAAATCTTCCCTTCAACCAATCTTTTTCACTATACCCTTGCCCCCCAAACTGACAACCATTCACCCAGCATTGCTTTAGGGTCCAGCTATTCTCAAGGTATCGGTTCCTATAGCTGCTTGATATTTGCAACTTGGCTTCGAGAGCTGCTACCAATTTGGGTGAAACTGATGATTGACCTCAAATTTGGGGGTACCCTCTGGTAAACTAAAATAAGTATGGAAAATCACCACTTTCAATGGGTAAATCCACTATAAATGGTCAGTCATGTTCAATAGCTATGTTAAATTACCAGAGTGCACCCTGTTTGGGCCAAACCCATATTCCTTGTGTTGCCTATAAAGTAGTGGACGCACTAGCTGCAATGGATCCTATCCTAACAAAAGGATTCGTTTTGGACAACCTTCAAGGGGTTCTCGGAAGTTCCCTCACAACCACTGCAACCTGGATGCAAATTTTCCCAGCCCAGCCACGATAATCACGAAATTTCACCTTCGCACCAAACATCCGAATTCCGCAGTCTCAGCTAATTAGATCCTCCAGGTCTCTGGATATCTGGACGAAATATGACGAAATGTGGTCCTTGCCCAAGCACAGACAACTTTTTTTCGCAAACTTTGGGATGGAAATACATGCTGGCACAATCTGGCATATGCTGACTGTTTTGTTTCCTGAACCAAACGAAAGAAATTTGAGGAGACCGGAAGGGCCTGTCCATCCACTTTTGTTTCATCGACTCCTTGAGGATCCTGAATTAACGGCTTTCATGGGTCAGAATTTTTCAATAGCTACAACGATGAATTGTTGAACATCTAATGATGATATGATTGGTTGCAAATTAGATACATTTGATTGGGTCAAAATCTAATGATCAAAATCTGCAACCCCAAAAAAAACCGTTGGGTCAATTGGTTGCAAATTCTGACCCATACCCAGCTCCGCATCTCTTCGTTCACTTTACTGCCTTTCACATGCACGACTTTTTTCCATGCACTCATGGTAGCAGCTCACCATACCGGGGCCACGATCATGGGTAATCATCATTTCAGGGGCAACAACCTGGACGCCACGGCGATGTGCAGAAATGCCACATACATATCCGCAAAAACTTGGTGTAAGTAGGAGTGGATTGAGATTCAAAGCCTATATCTTCCCATTTTGGCCGTGTTGCGTTTACCACATTTTCCTATATTTTCCCTTTGTTTCGCTCTATATTTCACCATGATACCCCCAGGTTCATACCGGGCCCATGGTACCGAGAAATGGCCCTTTCTCAGGCGGTGCCACGAATTCAGCTCAGAATCTCTACCTGCGAAATCTGCGTCCCAACGATGGGATTGAACCAACCACAGGGGGGACATTCTGTGGAGATACATGGCTGGTTGGTGGTTGACCTACCCCTCTGAAAAATATGAGTTCGTCAAAAGGGAAGGATGACATCCCATATATTATGGAAAAATATGGAAAATAAAAAATGGTCCAAACCACCAACCAGTATACGGATTTAACCTTTAAACAACTCAAACGGTTGGTGCTTGGGTTGTACATACGAGGCGCCACACATTGCTAGTTTGCAACCCTGCTGATCATATAGAGGAATCATATATATCATATGTCATCCTAAAGCTGATAATCACTCAATCAGCATGTTTTTTCTGATGATTCGGCATTCAGCCAAAATCAATAGATTGGTTTAAGGGAAAATTTACAGGAAAACCCCATATTCAATGGGGAAATCCATGGTTTCCTGTAAAATTTCCCCCAAACCAATCCATTGACAAAATCAATCCAGTCACATTCTTCATGATCCTGCAGCCAAGTTGGTGATGCCTCGCCTCCGGCGAGAAACTTCTCGTCCGTGCCGTGGGTGTCACAATGCCCTGCAGGGACTGACAGGTCATACGGCAACGCTCCACCTGCACTGCACGAAGCTCTGGGGAAACGCTTCGCAAAAGGAACTGAGGCACACAGTTCCCCCGCAAGAAAAAGATGGAAAAGGCTTAATCATGTTTCATGATTCTTGTAGAAATTCACTTTTTTTATCTTGTTGAGGAACCTTGTGGGGTTGCTATATATATATATATGGATGGATTGAACTTATTTCCACTTAGAAGGGAATGGGGGAAATATGTGTGTGTGTGTGTGTCAAGCTCTGTACCAAAGAGTTCTTCACCTTTTGTGGCTGACTTCAACTAACTTGTTTTTGGCCGCTTTCTTCCATAAATTATTGATACCGTTGCGCCTTTAATTCATAGCAGGGGGCACAAGGACCTTTGGTGAGTCTTGTGCCAATGAAGACACTCACCTCAGGTTGTGAAAACGTACCTGCATGATGCACCTGGATGACATACCCAATATGTTGGGGTCATAGCTGGTGGTCATATCCGTATCCGTTAGTATTCCATGGGATCAGGCTAACCCAAGAACCTGCATGCCGTCATTCATTCATTTCATGACCATGCTGGATTGAGAAATCTCGGTTTTTTCTTTTAAACAACCAGACATCCAAATGTCAACGGATAAGCTTGGCCTTTTTAACTCGGTATGGCCGAGTGATGCCTTCAACCTACCATGAGGTAATCAGACTTTGCATTCATGAGAAGAAACTGTCTTTCATGACTTCGCAAGTGTGTGTGTGTGTGGGGGTGTTGTTTCAATCTCATTCCACCCAATGGATGATTCAACACACTGGGGACTCTGATCATGTTCATTCGCCACCTGCCCGTGAGTCATCCTTGCATCAAACAGAGAGGCTGCCTCCGGATGTTGAAACTCAATAGCACATGGAAGATCTATATCCAATACCATCCTTGCATCACTCCCCGCGTTTGTATGATTTGGGTCTGTCTGAAACAAGGCTACTAGAGCCGTCCCACGGTTTAAAAGATATCACTTCACCAAAGAGAACTTGCATCTTTTTGGGGCTTAACCCCCATTCTTCAGACAGATCCAAATGATATGCTTGATAATATGTCCCATTATATTCCTATTATAGCTGGTATATTCCCAGCAAATACCCACTATTTTTGCGAATCTCATAGATCCGCTGACTTTGCACTTCCGCATGGCAGGCCTCTTTCAAGAGGACCCGCATGCGGAAGAGCAATGCCGGATCCATCAACTGACCGGGAGGCTCTGCGCGACTTGGGAAGGGTTGTATATATAGCCAACCTGGGATTAAACATGATATATGATATATGATATATGATATATGATACGATATGATATACAACCCACTAACTTGCATGGTTTATACATGATATATACTGTGTACTGTTTTTTTCACATTGCATATAAACAGCATATATTGTATCCCCGGTTGTAGATAGTTTATGATCTATTTTGCAGTTGCAGTACCACGAGAGGGATGCATATCCAAGTAGAACGTTGTTTCTATGGTGGTACCCGAAATCATCCCGAAGTGATGATTTAACAAATTAAACATGCTCAAGCCATCCAATCATTTTGGGTGCCATGATTTCAAGACACTTAATGACACTTAAAGTTTATGTATTGAGGAGGATAATTCTGCTAAATACAGATTTGGAGACTGTGCTACGGGTTTGTCTGAACATGTTAGGAAAACCCCCATTCCATGGTGGTCGAGAAAAATGATGCGTCCCATAGTCCTATTGTGGCCCTCATTTTGGATAACCCCATTTGGAGGTCATGGTCATCCCCTGACAACTAGCCTCACTCCTTTTTCGGAATCTGTGAGAGTTTGCACTTGGAGGGGTACAAGTGAGGTTAGTATGGCAAGTCTAGTGCTTCCCATTGTCTTTAAGACATGTAGCGCATGAGAACCATCCATGTTCCCCATGACTTGAATGAACGCAACGCTGCAGCAGTGTTTTTGAACCGCCAAGGGTCAGCATTCCCACTTGGGGAATGTCATCGACAAGGAGTTTTCTCAACTCTCAACCAATGCGCCAAATTTGCCAGCACCGTCTTTTAAGTGTACAGTGTCTTGGCATGTAATGCAGTAAACAGTTTAGTAACCCAAAGAATTGGCTGTACCTACATCACCAGAACTGCTTGGGTATACTATAAATATCTATAAACACATGTAAACATCTATAAACATCTATATATAAACCATCAAACATTGGAGCTTATTGTTTGCTTCACCACATCCACCGGCGGAATTTCACGCATTTCGCTTGCTCTCAGTCTCAACCTCGGTGCTAACGACTGCATGGGCCAACACTGGGTCACTCCACTAGGGTTGACATGTTGATACGAGGAGTACATTCTGTCCATAGGGATCCAATTGGGGATCAATATGCTCACAAAAATTTGTACATTATGGTCATATATAGGACCATATTATCATATGAGTACACATGTGACCATACACATTGTGTCCAACATAAAGTACATTATGGTCATTGATTTTTTGAAATGCTGGACATGCTGGACATGAATCCCGATGGATTGATGATCATGACTCTACGATGAAACAAACCGCAAAGTGAACTGAAATGAATCGTAAGTTAATGAGTGAAATGTTATGGGCATATTGTTGTGTCACTCATATGGGATGTTATGGGATGTTATGGGCATATTGTAAATTTCCAAGGGGAAGAATAAATGTCACAGGTGGGACCAACCTGTTTTTTCGTCACTTCTGAAAACCCTATTGCTGCTTTACTTCAACTGGTTAGTTGCATCCCCGAGAATCGGCGTTTGTACAATGTGTTGTCCATATCGAACATGGGGATTCTCAGATTAGCTGCAAAATCGTGTCTCTTTTCTCCAACCACAACCGCCACAACCATTACATCCTGCTAAGAAAAATCTGGAGACATACAAGCTGCTCTCAAGAGTGATTGCCTCTCTTGGGCAGCATCACTCCTGCTAACCTTTGATGCAAACTTCGCAACCGCAACATGCCCACCTCTGAAGACTGCTTGGCAGGGTTACTCCTTGCAAACTCTGGTTGAAACACTTTCCATATGTCAAGCTCTGAAGACTGCTTGGCAGGGTTACTCCTTGCAAACTCTGGTTGAAACACTTTCCATATGTCAAGCTCTGAAGACTGCTTGGCAGCATGACTCCATGCAAGCTATGGTTGTGATCGTTTCCAAATGTCAAGCTCTGAAGACTGCTTGGCAGCATGACTCCATGCAAGCTATGGTTATACAGTAATCGTTTCCAAATGTCAAGCTCTGAAGACTGCTTGGCAGGGTCACTCCCTGGCCCTGCAAGGACTGGTCGAAACGTTGCCCAAATGTCAAGCTGCACAGACTGCTTGGCAGTGCCAATCCTTGCAAGCTCTGATTGAAACTTCTTCCAAATGTCAAGCTTTGAAGACTGCTTGGCAGGGTCACTCCTTGCAAGCTCTCGTTGAAACAATCGGAAAATGTCAAGCTGACACGGCTTGCGGGAGGATTGTTCAGATTCTGCAAGATGGCTGCACTTACACCTTCTATCTTTTGCGACCCCTTCCAATGCATGCTCTCCGTCAGAGACTGGAATTCCGTGGATGCAACTCCATGCAGCAACATTTGTTGGAACATATGTGCCGAGCATTGCAGCCTCGCCGCCTGCAATGCTGCAACAAACCAACGTTTGTTGCAGTCTCAGAGGCCAATCCCTCACCGAGACATCATGGAGATCGACCAGGTTGGGCCGATATCACAGTGACACATAGGATCGCTAGATTCTCGGGTTCCGATCTTTCAGAACCACCCAACACTAATTCAATCGATACTAGCTGTATCTATCTATATACATATATATATATATATTATATTGCAAGTCTCTGCATTTTCAACAACGATTGCCGCAAATACCCAAGTCACAAGATATGAGCCGTATACAGCAAGTCTGTACATTTTAACCAAATCTATTACCCTTGTACCAGCCCCCTTTGAACTCTATGATAAGCGATCTGCTCATTATTCTCACAGACGTGCTTTGTCGATGTTTGTCGAACTATATGCCACCCAAAACCAAAGCGGACTATACTCAAGTCATTTATTGAGATCCACACCGAGGTGTCCAATGCCGCTCAAAAAAAATTGGACCCACAAGAGGAAAAATCCGGAAACAAAACCTGGTTCGTTAATATTTAACGGTGAAGTTGAACCTGAACCTTCAGTGTCCCAGATAGGCATTGTTATTGTGGGGATAGGATGAAGCATCATGTGGAAGCTCACCTTATGGACGAACATTGGCAATGTGGTTTCAAGCTAAGCCAATGGTGAATATGCCCAAAGTTGGATTGTTTTAAAAAGTTTTAAACCAACGTTCCTACCAAGCAAAGTTCCCATCCTGGAGTAAAACACTGGGGCTCCATACTGTCCGATTCGGTAAGCATCAGCCTGGGCTGTTGGGGTTGAGATTTGCTGGCCTTTTTTTAACATTGACTGACAAAGCTTTGGGGATGTGGTCTCAACCCATCAGCGATTGGTGGTTTCAACCCAGCTCAAAAAAAATCACTCATTTTGGGGATCCTGATTCCAAGCTTGATTACAAATAAATGTATGTAAAACATTTTAAAACCACCAGCCAAACAGTAAGTGGAATGTGCAACTGAAATTCTAGATGTATGATTCACGGTATGATCAACAACCAATGGGCATTTTTTGTTTTTTTGACCAACAAACTATAGGTACAAAGTTAAAGGCCCCGCGGAGGCAACAAATTGAAACTTTGTGTCTGGCCGTGCAGAATAATTTGGAACTAAATCATTCTAGGGCTGCCCAATGTTGACCTTTTCCTGTAGTGCTGGAAGAATCTCTGCCTGATGTGATGGAAACAGTCAATACCTCTGACCTGCGAACATGTTCAACCACGTGTCCTCTTGTTCCAGCATGTGTTGCACCATCTTGATATTATGGTGAATCATCTTCCTCTGCTTATCCAGGGATGAAAACTTCAAAATCAACACAGGCATTGAGAGGAAAAATGTGTTCGGCCTATCACACAGACTGAGCAAATTAAACTCACCAATGATTGCTGTCATTTTAAGTGACGGGCACTATGTCCAATAGATTGCAATAGTATGTTGTCACTTTCTGTTGTTTCCCCTAAGTTTCTGTCAGCAATTACTAGTGGACAATTCATTGTCAAGTTCCCCTGATTCTTGTCCAAACTGGCCAGGGGCAGTCGATCTTGGCCGAAGACTTGGCTTCAGTAGCGAGGCAAACCTAACTATAAACCACCCCCAGTCAGGATTTATTCATTGGTATACGCTATATATATACCCCTATTTGGGATGATGTTCTTTTGACCTCCCGTTGCGGTTGGTGACAGGGAAGTCTGATCCATCATGGAATCCCATGGAATCCCATGGACAACACTTAAGTACTGGAAATTAAACGGCACCAGAGGGCACTAGAAAAACAAGAGCGCATTGGTTTGTAACTAGGCTAGCTAGGGATTCTGATGATTATCTGCCAGTATAACTATATTAACCTATAGTGTTTTTTCTTTCTCAGCCAACTTCAAACCACCTATCATATACGATATATATATATATAAATATATTATTATATATATATTATATATATATTATACTATATTATATTATATTATATTATCTTTTATTATATTAGATTAGATTATATTATATTATATTATATTATAATTATATTATATTATATTAAATTATATTATATTATATTATATTGGGCTCTGCCTCGTGACACTAACAGTGACCACAATTCATACCACAAAAAAAAAGCACAAAAAAAACAGGTTGTAGTCCCCAATATGACTTTCATTTCCCCTTATTAAGGCTAGATGACCAGGCATGTTCCCTGCAAGTTGGCTCCACGGTCGGCACATTTACTTGCCGTGCCCAGAAGTCCTTGCTGTCAAAATTCGACATTGGCATTTCCAATGGGGTGCCTCATGCATCCAGCTTGTCAGCACCTTGTGGGTAGTGATGCTGCTGATTGCAAAGCAATATTGTTTAGGGTTTTGGATGCTGCCCATTGCAGCGATGATGGCAAAGCAATACTGTTTAGGGTTTCGGATGCTGCCCATGGCAGCGCTGATGGCAAAGCAACGCTGGTTAGGGTTTAGGATGCTGCCCACCACAATGCCGATGGCAAAGTAATGCTGTTAGGGTTTAGAATGTTGCCCATCGCAGCGCCGATAGCAAAACAATAGAATGTGTGTGTACAATACATATAAAGGCCGGGGCTGCTGGACTGACCCTGGGCAAGGGTTGGGGGCTGAGCCTGGGGGCTGGAGCCTGGGAGCTGGGGAATGCTGGGGGACTAGAGGCCTGGCGGGCTGGCTGGCTGAGGTGGGGGCTGGAGCTGGGCCGGGCTGGCCAATTGAAAATGCTTTAAAAGCAGCGACTTTCCAAAAGCCGAAAAAAAGCAGAAAAAAGCAGAAAAAAAGCACAAAACAAGCACAAAAAAAAGCAGAAACTGGCGCAGGAAAAAAAGGAAAATGACTTTGTTTTTTTTGTGCTTTTTTTTGTGGTATGAATTGTGCTTTTTTTTGTGCTTTTTTTTGTGGTATGAATTGTGTTTTTTTTTGTGCTTTTTTTTGTGCTATGAATTGTGCTTTTTTTTGTGCTTTTTGTGGTATGAATTGTGCTTTTTTTTGTGCTTTGTTTTGTGGTATGAATTGTGTTTTTTTGTGTGCTTTTTTTTGTGGTATGAATTGTGCTTTTTTTTGTGCTTTTTTTTGTGGTATGAATTGTGCTTTTTTTTGTGCTTTTTTTTGTGGTATGAATTGTGCTTTTTTTGTGCTTTTTTTTGTGGTATGAATTGTGCTTTTTTTTGGCTTTTTTTTGTGGTATGAATTGTGCTTTTTTTTGTGCTTTTTTTTGTGGTATGAATTGTGCTTTTTTTTGTGGTTTTTTTTGTGCTTTTTTTTGTGGTATGAATTGTGTTTTTTTTTGTGTTTTTTTTGTGGTATGAATTGTGCTTTTTTTGTGCTTTCCCTGTTTTTTTTTGTGGTCTGACTGTGTGTTTTTTTTTTGTGCTTTTTTGTGGTATGAGATGTGGTTTGTTTTTGTGCTTTGTTGTGGTATGAATGTGTTTTTTCTTGTGATGTTTTTTTCTGTATGCTTTCTGGAATTGACAACAAATTAAACATTTTGCCTTCGCAATGTTCAAGGACGAACGGCTGGAAACGCGCATGATTTTAGTGTTTTTTTTTGTGCTTTTTTTTGTGGTATGAATTGTGCTTTTTTTTGTGCTTTTTTTTGTGGTATGAATTGTGTTTTTTTTTGTGCTTTTTTTTGTGCTTTTTTTTGTGGTATGAATTGTGCTTTTTTTTGTGCTTTTTTTTGTGGTATGAATTGTGCTTTTTTTTGTGCTTTTTTTTGTGGTATGAATTGTGCTTTTTTTTGTGCTTTTTTTTGTGGTATGAATTGTGTTTTTTTGTGTTTTTTTTGTGGTATGAATTGTGCTTTTTTTTGTTTTTTTTGTGGTATGAATTGTGCTTTTTTTTGTGCTTTTTTTTGTGGTATGAATTGTGCTTTTTTTTGTTTTTTTTGTGCTTTTTTTGTGGTATGAATTGTGTTTTTTTTTGTGTTTTTTTTGTGGTATGAATTGTGCTTTTTTTGTGGTATGAATTGTGCTTTTTTTTGTGCTTTTTAGTGCTTTTTTTGGGAAAAAGCACAATTTCTCTGGAAAAAATGAATCTCAGGCCACCTGGCCTCGACAGCCTTCGGACCAGCGGCCCGGCAAATGTCTCATACCATTTCCTTTTTTCCAACCTCCTTTCCAAAAAAAACTCTCAAGAGTGAGCCCATGCCAGGAGCGGGAATGTGAAAAAAAATGTAATTATCATATGATGTTTATTAAGAACCTCAACAACTATTGTTGGAGGCACGCCTTTGTAACGCTTTTCACTTATAACTTACAATGGTTGGACCGTTTGATTGCAGTGTCTCGGTATCTCAGGTATGCTGCGTTCAATATTGTAAAGAATGTCATGAGTCAGAATATCGTATCATCATATCGATGCAACGCCTTGCATCATCATACCAAATCATTGCCATTGCTATTTGACACACAAATATTCAGATAAACAAAATGATGTCAGCTGTCAGACTTCTCAGAACCATTCCAACGCTCCAACCATCAAAGGATATCAACAGCAACAGCGATACTTTGATTTTTTGGCTAGTTGATGACAAGTTCAGCAAACATGTCCTGATGGCTCCAACAATATGGCGCAATACAAAAGGATGTTCGTTAAAATGATTTAAATGGTTTAACCACAAGCAATGCCACCTCAAAGGTAGTGATGTTGTTGCATTCACTACTCCACCCTTTGTTACTTGTACGGCCCACCTAGATCACATCTTCTCCTAAGCAGACCCTAAGGATCCCCTAAAATGGCCTGAGTTACCACCAATATGATTGTGCTTTTTTGGTATGTGGTTTATGAAGGGGGGGCAGTTTTGAACTGTTAGTGGGCGGGGGCAGACCTCAATATATATATATATATAAATATATATATATATTGTCAATCATCTATCAATCATTTTATCGCCTTTCCTTGCAACAAAGTCTCATTTTTAACTCAGGCAGCTTAGCGGCTACCCCGCCGGTACCGACGGTACGGTGGACGCCGTGGACGCCGCGGAGCGAGACACCGAGGAGTCCTGACCATCGGGCGCTTACCATGTGGGTTTTACCATGGGAAACCAGAGTGGAAACCATAGTGGAACATAGTGAATAGAATGGTTTACCCTCTGGTAAATTAACAGTTCGACCCTGGCAGTCATCGGGGTTGGAAGACTAGTTTCCATTACAGATTGGTGATTTTCAAGGTCTATGTTAATTTACCAGGGGGTATATGATGGGAACATCTGTTGTGATGGAGAAATGAACTAGTTATGGCTAGTTAACTACTTGTTATGGATGGGGAACTTTTTGTGTCCAATGAAAACAACAACTTTTCAAATATGTTCTAGAGGATTCCAATGGGACTTTGGCAATGTGCAGACAAACATGGTATAGATGAGTCCATGTTCTGTTTCCATGGCATCTTGTTGTGAAAATGCGGCACGGTAAAAAAAGATCACAACATGTCATCATATCATCACAAGCCTAGTTGCCCAAACATCTAAAATTGAAAAACACAGACCTGGTGGGTGGTTTCAACCCCTCTGACAACATTTCAGTTGGGATGATTCTTCCCAACTGAATGGAAAAATAAAACATGTTCCAAACCACCAACCAGAGACTCAGTGCTTTGTCTGAAACTCTTGGAGAAAATTGGGTCAAATGTTGGGTCAAGACACACAAAACATAAGATTTGTTTAAGAGGTCCCCAAAAAATGTGACAACACATATCAAAAACATATCCCAAACTGGTTGGCGGTTTTAACCATCTTGAAAAATGATGGAGTTCGTCAATGGGAAGGATTATCCTATATTATGGAAAATAAAAAATGTTTGAAATCACCAACCAACTATATATTAGGCTATAGACCATTCACCAAAGCTGACCCATTAGTCAGTTGGGATGATGACATTCCCAATATATGGAAAAATAATCCAAATGTTTGAAGCCACCAACCAGCAAATATCAGTAAATTCCCCAAATTATACACTTCCCATTACCATTCCCATGATACACTTCGCCTGTCGCCGCAGGGCGATGAAAAGAAAGACCACCAGGAGAAGCAAACAGGTGACCTGATCGGCCGCTGAGTGTCTGAAAATGGTACCTGTACCCGGCCTGGTAAACGTTTACACTTTGCGAACTGGAAAGATCCACCATTGTCAATGGGTAAATCCACTATTTCGACTGGGCCATTTTCATAGCTATAGAAAATCATCCCTTTTTGAATGGGTTAATCAAATCAACTAACAGTTTGCTATGGAAAATCATCCCTTTTTGAATGGGTTAATCAACTATTTCGACTGGGCCATGGCTTCGATAGCAAACTGTAACAAAGTACCAGAGGCTACCCCGAAAAAAACATGGCCATTTGATAACAATTTGAATCAACCCGGGATTTTGGGATACCCTATTTTCGCCCATATCCCATGTATTGGACAAAACCATATGGAAAACACATATGATATATGGAACTGGTGTATAACAACCAGTTTTTGCCAGTTTTCCTGAAACAAACATATGGGTATAGTTTCTATAGTCTACAATATATTAATGCATTTTATTGCCTTTTTGATTTTTGGATTGGCAATCAGCAAAAAAGTGACAATTGTTTGCCGAATATCATTGGGAGAAAACTATATAGATTTGGAGATATATGAAATATGCTTGGGTTGATTGGCTCAGTAGGCCCCCCCAACGTGCAACGGCCAAATCATTTTGTGACTATCGTTGACATCTCTAGCTCTGTCTTCCAAACTTCCTCACATCAATCATGGTTGACGTTATTAAAACTTAAACAAATACATTACATATTCAATCACAAGCACACACACACATATATATATATATATTATAATTGCAAAAAACACAACATGTATACTAATAGCAATTACTAGCATATAAATATATAATATCCATCTATCCATGTTGAGGCAAAACATGGAGAATCACGTAACCAGTCCCTTTAAAACCCTTTTAAATTCAGCGCCATGGTGACAAACATGGGCCAAGGAGCAGCATTGGAGCCGATGAGGATGAAGAATACCAGGCTCTTGTTGGTGTTGGTCCAGCTTTCAGACATCAAATACCTGAGGTCCAGTTGTGGATCGCAAAAACAAAGGGAAGCCCCTTTAAGGGGGTATTATGGTATACCATGGACGGAAATGGCGGGAAAACCAAGTTTTGGAATCCCAAGATCCCAAGTTCTTTATCAACGTCCGAATTGGTAGAAATGGTATATATATATATCCCATATGTATATATAGATGGGATACATGGGATATATACCATTATATATGGGAATGGAGCTGCCCTGCAACTTTCTCCAATTGCTCCTATGGGATGATCCGTGTGGAATTCAGATGGCAACCGCTTCAACCTTAAATAACACGCACTCTTTCCAACATGAAATAAACATGAAATATGTTGATAATACGTTGAAATACATCGCATATGTTGAAAAATTATAGATTCATGCTGAAAAACTTCTGGAATCAAATTTCACGGCCAAATCACAGCGTGAGAATCAACGCTAGCATCGAATAGGTCAACACACCACCTGAGTAGCACGGCCAGGGTCCGGACCCTGGCTGACCAGGGGTTAACACTGAACATGGGCTTTGAACCAGTATCCAAAATGGGTACGTCAACAACAAATACGGAGTCAGAAATAGAAAATGGATGAAAATGGAGATATGACTGATATAGGTCAACAATACTATGGTCTGTATCAACCAATATGGTGATGGGCTCCTACTAAACCTAATATTGGGCCATATTGGGCGAGATCATCTCGAACTGAAAAAACGGCAGGAGTCGATTGGGCTGGTGATTTCAACAGGAGCGTAATATGGCGTGACGGTCGGTGGTTGACCTACCCCAATGGTGGTTAATGGTGGTTAATGGTGGTTAATGATGGTTAATGGTGGTTAATGGTGGTTTATGGTGGTTAATGGTGGTTAATGGTGGTTGGTTAATGGTGGTTGGTTAATGGTGGTTGGTTAATGGTGGTTGGTTAATGGTGGTTGGTTAATGGTGGTTGGTTAATGGTTGTTAGTTAATGGTGGTTAGTTAATGGTGGTTAGTTAATGGTGGTTAGTTAATGGTGGTTAGTTAATGGTGGTTAGTTAATGGTGGTTATATAATGGTGGTTATATAATGGTGGTTATATAATGGTGGTTATATAATGGTGGTTAATGGTGGTTATATAATGGTGGTGAATGGATATATATCTGGTTGGTGGTTGACCTACCCCTCTGAAAAATGATGGAGTGAAAGTCAGATTGGATCATCATGCCATTGGGGGGAAAAACATGGTGACGGCGCCTGTAAGAGGCCGTGTTTTTATGCTCATTGCATTTGCACCGATGAAATCAATTGCTTCAAAAACCCAAGGTTTTTGCACATTCTGATTGAAGTCCATCATGAATCTAGAGAATAAAACACTGTAAGGCTGACCGAGGACATGCGTTTTTGGAACCCCTCGCAGCATTTTCATCACTTTTTTAACTCTTTGCCGGCGCGCCTGAAGTTTCAAGTGCTTTTTTTTCGGCACTCTTCTGCCAAAGGTATTTGCGTAATGCATGATGAACATACTTACCTGAGAAACCTGTAATGAAACCATGTTCAAGTGACACATATGTGTGGAATTAAGCATTAGATGCATGTAGAAAACTACACCTTGGGTAAATATCTTTAAATCAAAGAAAGAACTTGCTAACACACCCCCAACAGCCCCCAGAGACCGCAACGTAGCATGACAAGAGTGCGCAAGTGCAAAAGAAGAGCTTGTGAACGTAGCATCACGTAGTTGTATACCTTGAAGGGACCGTGCAGTAGCGTAGCATCACGTAGTTGTATAACTTGAAGAGAACGTGCAGTAGCGTAGCATCACGTAGTTGTATACCTTGAAGAGAACGTGCAGTAGCGTAGCATCACGTAGTTGTATACCTTGAAGAGAACGTGCAGTAGCGTAGCATCACGTAGTTGTGTAAATTGAAGAGAACGTGCAGTAGCGTAGCATCACGTACGTGTGCAAGTCCAATGAACGTTAACATCCCCCCCACCCACCCACCCAGCCCCCCACCCCAGTCAACGTAGCATCACGTAGTTGTATACCTTGAAGAGAACGTGCAGTAGCGTAGCATCACGTAAGTGTGCAAGTCCCATGAACGTTAACATCCCCCACCCCACCCCCCCACCCCCCAACGAACCGTAAAAGACGAGACAGGAAAAATGACGTACGCGCACGGCCTCTTAGAGGCGCCGTCACCAAAAACATGTTCCAAACCACCAACCAGTTTTTCTTGATGGAACCATCATTTTCCTAGCAAAGCAAAGCAACACTTTCAGAATGTTCATCTATTTTTGGGTCTTTTCCCTGACAAAAAAGAGTCATCATCCGAAGCTGGCTTCGTATGGCCTGACAACCGACATCAAACGCTCCGCCGCACCTTCGAGGAGGTTCATCAGTGGGTCCACATACGGTCGCATCGCCATATGTCCTGCGATCAAAATTATGGTGGCGATAAGGAATCCAACTTAAGATGTCCAATGGTCAGTCTGGTACGAGAGATTTATAGACATGAAATAAAGCGGGTGTTGGTTGGCTATCCCCACTGTTGTTGGTATCTATCCCGAAACACTTGTTGCAACATATACAAACTAACTGATGGAAAGTGGACGCGGGTGACTTTCCATAAGTGCTTCAAACATCTTCAAACTACCAACGGTTCTTTCTGTCTATGCAGCCCACATGTTCCTCCACCGTTTCCGGCTATGATGTCCTACCAGCGCAGCCAACATGATCAGCACGGTGGCAATGACCAAGGACATCCTCAGTTTTTTGGGCAGGAATCACCATGGAACCTGCAGGTCACCGTGACATAAAAAAATGGTGACCTCAACAAAGCAGCAGCAAGTATCACGGCTTGGAAAAAACACCCGGTGACCTGGAACCGTTCACGGTGAGTTACAGAGTATCTTGCAACATGTGAATTATTAAACACGTTCGATCTCAACCCTTGTTCCCATGATCATCATCCTGATGTGTGTTCACATTCCACCTTTGCTTGGGCGGTCGGTAAATCCCGTTTTTCGCAGATCAACTCCGGTGTGAATCAAATACCCATGTGGTTGCTGAAAGACATTGTTAAGAGAGATCCCCAAGTTTGTTGCTGAATTCTATGTGTCCTTCACCAAAATTTACTTTTGGTGGTGACCCCCCATGTGTGTTACTATTTAAAACATATTTTAACATATATATACTGTGGTGTTTTTATCATAGGTGAATAGTTGCTATAGGGTTATACATAATATATATATATATACTATTCTATCGGGTCACCCCCACATATTTACATATATATTTTATGTAATTATAGTATATATAATATGTTATCCGGGTCACCCCCATATGTTTACATATGTATATATATATATACTATCTTATCGGGTCACCCACACATACACACATATATATATATATACTTTAAACCCCACAACGCTTCCACTCAGCTATCACAGCAGCAACAGCAGCTGAATTGGGATTTGAGTGGATTTTTTCAAAAATTGGGATGATCGGGGTTCCTTAGAACGCTCGCTACCGGTAGTGAATTGGGGTTTGAATTGATTTTTTCTAAAATTGGGATGATCGGGGGCCCTTAGAACGCTCGCTACCGGTAGTGAGTGTTCTAAGAGGGAGCGACGGTCGCTCCCTGTTAGAACGCTCCCTAAGATAGATAGTGTTCTAACAGGGTGCGACGGTCGCTCCCTGTTAGAACGCTCGCTACCGGTAGTGAGTGTTCTAAGGGGGGGTTGGCAAACATCGGACCAGGGATGATCTTGTGTTTTCGCTGGGGTCTTAGTTGGAAGAACGCAAGATTGAGGGTGCTCCAGCGACAGGAAACCTCCCTTAGAACGCTCGCTACCGGTAGTGAGTGTTCTAAGAGGGAGCGACGGTCGCTCCCTGTTAGAACGCTATCTATCTTAAAAGCAGCAATTATACATATGGATGATTGGGGGGCCCTTAGAACGCTCGCTACCGGTAGTGAATGGGGAATTCTTTCAAAAATTGGGACGATTGGGGTTCCTTAGAACGCTCGCTACCGGTAGTGAATGGGGAATTCTTTCAAAAATTGGGACGATTGGGGTTCCTTAGAACGCTCGCTACCGGTAGTGAATGGGGAATTCTGTCAAGAATTGGGATGATGGGGAGCAATTAGAACGCTCGCTACCGGTAGTGAATGGGTAATTCTGTCAAAATGGGTAATTTTTGAAAAAAGCCGGCTGTTGCTGCTGTGATAGCTGAGTGGAAGCGTTGTGGGGTTTAAAGTATATATATATATATGTGTGTATGTGTGGGTGACCCGATAAGATAGTATATATATATATACATATGTAAACATATGGGGGTGACCCGGATAACATATTATATATACTATAATTACATAAAATATATATGTAAATATGTGGGGGTGGCCCGATAGCATAGTATATATATATTATGTATAACCCTATAACAACTATTCACCTATGATAAAAACACCACAGTATATATATATATATGAATATCCGAATTTTGTTGGCCAACATATATTGCACATTCACAAGCTTGATGAAATTCCCTGTAGGCTTGGTATGGCTTGGTGCTAGTCACAGACATCGAAGTGCTTCGGTGCATTTTTTTGAAACCAATTCTTGGGTCAAATCCTACGTATTTATGGTGCCACTTGTAAGATAGTAGGTTTAGTAAGAGGTATAAGTGATGGTAATACAGATATTTTATGGTAAGTCTAGTAAGATCCCAATCCTTTATTGGTCAATCATGGTCAAGTTGAACAAGTTTCGTCAATGTGGCCCTCCCACAGTCATAAGTTGATTTAGAAGCGATCCAGATCGATCCAACTATAGATCCATTACGTTTTTGAACCACAACATGTGCTAACTTAATTCACCCAACTTAGCTAGTCACACCCTCGCAAGAAGACTGCGTGAATCACCATGTAACTGTTGTGTTTTCATGTTTTTTTCCCTCTATTATTGTGGAGAACCCAAATGTTGGTTGCTCGTAAATCCATGTAAATTCCCATTTTTGTGGGTTACACCAGCCTCTGTTGAACACACCCAATCCACCGCCAAGCAGCGGGGCATACGACACGGGCAGCAAGACCAGGGCACCGATCAGGAAGGTCTTGCGGAGCAGCACCGTGATCTCCCACCATTCGCAGTGCACGTTGTAGCCTGTGGTGCCAGACCGATGGAAACTTGCGGCTTGAAATGGGCCCATGTTCATTTGCACTCTTGATGACTGTGAATGATGGCTGTTCCTATCTCCCCATCCTGTTCCCAGGGCCCAAAAGGGGTCGACCCTTAGATCCGCCTGCGATGAGGAATCCAATGTACTCCTTGCGGTTCTTCCACTTCCGCGATTGTGACACCATGAAGGCCCAGTGGAGCGGACCCAGCAACAGAAACCTGGAGCCGAAGCAGTTGGCAGGTGGCTACTAGAAATGGATCAGCTAGACTGGGTTGCATGAATTATCTGTGACCTCCTCTGCACGGGGTTGCGGGGGTGTGATGTCCGATGGCTAACTCTTTGGGCCCCACACACTAGACATGGCATGCGGTCAAAACATCATCACAAGTTGTAGAGGAGGGACATTATCAAATATCAGGCTACAAAGTAAAAACTCACAACTCCTATGTAATTTATTTTTTTGATCTCTATTAAATCAGCAGTAGGATTGAACTGCTTTGTCTTTAGGAGCATACTGCAGCATGGCACACATCTGTTGGATGAAGAGCTCATTTCAGGCTTCTTCCGTCAAGGCATCATAACCATGATATATTCTATTCGGGGTCACCATTAAAAAAAATGATTTCATAATCTCCCAAAAGGTAATTATAGGCTCTTAATCTCTCATTTCATATCTAAGGTGATAATAATCTCGAATATGCAGGTAGGTCAATAGTTGTCTATACCTTATCAAGCAGTCACCATTGATCAATTCTATCCCCATGTTCTTGATGGATTCTTGATGGTAAATCCCAAAAAACGGATGATTAAGTTACTGTACAATAAATCTCCATCAAATGACTAACCAGGGGTCAGCTAATAAACTCAACCCCATAAAATCCATATAAAATCCACAAAAACCATCCCCAAGTCACCAATGGAGGCGATGTTTACCATCCCCTAGTAGGTGCCAGGCAGCAGCGACAGCCCCAGCAGGGGCATCCATGGCATCACAAAGCCACAGGGCTCAGTGACCTGACGGCCAGGGATGAGTTGGAGGATGGCGGGTTCAGATGCCCAGATCAAAAAGTGCAGGGTCGGGCTTACTGGATCTTACTGGGTGGTTTTATACTGCTTCAGGATGGTTCAGGTATATGATGTATATGGGTTTTATATGGTTTAATCAGATGTTCTTGCTCGCCGAGTCTTGATGTTCTGCGCGAGCCATCTTCAAAGGTCGTGGCAAGCATCTGCAGGTTGCGCATCTGTCCCTTCTCTTTTGGTGTTCGCATATGCGGCTGCCACCACAAAGCGTGCAATTGCGGAGTTCCCGGTTGTGAGGGCAGAGAGTCAAGATCTCAAGTTTAGCAGGCTTTGGGGTCACATCCGAAGCCGGAATCCAAGGACTCAATTTGCCCAGCTTCTTCCCGCAAGCGAGGTGTCCGTGTTGAGGAACCAAAACACTGATTTGCTGGGTGCCCGGGTGTCGGAAAAACCAGCTGCTTGATATGGTTGCTGAGCACAAACCACACTGCAGCTGAATTACATCCTCCCCTTCGAACACCGTCGGCAAGCCCTGGACTTTCTTGTTCGGATAGAATACGCTGTTCGAGACGCCACTGCTATCAGCAGCTGGTAGACGATTGGCAACAGACGTCTTCTTGTCATGCTGCCCAACCTTCGCACCATCTGACCCACAAATCAGCGAGCGAAGCTGATGCCACTGCTGCGTCGCTGAAGTGGCTGGCAAGGCAGCAAAGTCAACTTGATCACACAATCCCTGGATAAAGGCCAGGGGGCTCTCAAGACATCTCCGCGTGTTGTCGTCCTCTAGGTCAATGTTTTGCAGGGCGGTGATCAGCGCACGGCGAATTCGCCTCTGCAGCTGGGAGAAATCCGGTCTGGCACCTTCCTTCTGCTCCAAAAATCTTGGATCTTGCGCTGTAGCCCCTCGCACCACCGGCCAATTCAGCCAGGCTGCCAGGCGACGAACCAAGCGGCACAGCCTGTCACCATCCAGGCCATCGCCATCCTCCAGTAATCGTTGCAGTTCCGCTTCAGTTTGGTCCATCCATTCCAGTTGCTCCTCTGCAGTGGCATTGCGGAAGCGCCCCATCTCCTTCTGCAGGCGTTTGTCGCGCAGGGATTGGGGCAAGGCACCAGCTTGCGACGCGGCTGGCCGCGGAACATCATCCGTCCGCTCCACAAGCGTGTGAGCGGACACCGCACCGCGCGCATGTTTCAGGACCGCCTCCTTTGAAGGATCTGAGGTGAGGATGTCCACCGCAACCCCATCAACGATGGAAAAGGTCACTGCTTGGCCAATTTTGAGGCACGGCCCCCTGTGGAACTGGAGCCTGGCCAATTTCCCATTCTCTGAGTGATATGCCACCACCCCACCTCCATAATAGTGGAGCTGGCAAACATGTCCCAACATGGCAAGTCTCTACTTTGGAGACAGCTGCTTGATCCAAACAAACCATGTGCGACTGATGCCGCGGCAAACCCGCAAACTCAAGGAAACTAAAACAAGTGCAAAAAAAGGAAAGGACATCGTTGGAAATCATCTTGCTATCCGTAGCCCTGGCAGTTGAAGCCGTCTCAACGATGGAAACCTCCTCAACCCAACATTGCTTGAGGGGTTACATGGGGTTACTGTACCTTTACAGCTTGCAGTGCGGAATTTAAGGTTCAACAAATATTACACTCCCCTGGCAAGGTTAAATCCCCACAAAACGGATGGCTCCAGATTGGCCCAGTCACCGCTTAAATGTGGAGTCGACAGTGGACTTTCCCGAACAAAATATGAAAAAATGGCAAATCCACTGGGCGACGATGCCGCGTCCTTCTGGCCATTCCAACAACCCCCGATTTTGTTTCCTGGGATCAAAAAAGAGTTTGGGACATTTCCCAGATCTGAATTGATTTGGAGTATCATCCCAATGTTTATCCCATTCGAAAACTATGGTGCATCCATTTCAACGAAGAACAAAAACTGTCGACGATGTGGGGCATCTCAATTCGCTTGTCGGCAGAAAAAACGCTCTAACCACCCAATGTCGACTTCAACCTTGACCTCAAGGTTGCTTTTCTCAAAGAAAAAGGTAGGTTCGAAGCCAACCAAAAGTCTTCATAAAACGTTCTTTTCACCAAAAAAAACTGAGGAATTCCAATATATATCAGCTACAGTAAATGGGAAACCCCCACAGGCAAGATAAGGGATACAAATGGCTTCAATATGCAAGCAACAACGGGTGTAAAAACCAATAAGTTCCCCAGGAGATGATTGGTGGCTTGGTAGCGGTGCAGGACATCGATGTGATGTGCGACAGCAGCTACGCACCTGAACCTGGGTAATTTCAAGCTTTTTCTGGTTGGTGGGGGCCACCTACCCCAATGGTGGTTAATGGTGGTTAATGGTGGTTAATGGTGGTTAATGGTGGTTAATGGATGTTAATGGATGTTAATGGATATATATATATATATGGTTGGTGGTTGGATAAATATCTGGTTGGTGGGGGCCACCTACCCCTCTCAAAAATGATGGAGTGAAAGTCAGTTGGGATGATGACATTCCCAACTGAATGGAAAGTCATAAAATTCCATGGTTCCAAACCACCAAGCAGTTTTAAAATATTGGCATGTTGGGACCAGTGGTTTGTCAGATCGATTTCTTCACAAACAACTGCACTGTGCAAGCACAATCCTTCGAAACCCTGCGGGAAGATGGATTAGGATGTGGCCCGGTCCTACTGCTTAACAAGTTCAGACCTTTTTTCCCAAGGGAAACAGTTGCAAACCCCATCATTTCTGATATAGTCAACTGGGGATTCTTCACTACTAGTAGATTCCATTCAAATTTGGTCCTGGCTGCTGAGATTCCAAAAAAAAAATCTGCTTCTACTGTAAATCAGGGAATGTTTGAGGTACACTAATCAAGGGTACGGATCTACGTAAGGTCTATGTAAAGCCCATGTCAGGGAATAACCCTGCAACATATGGCCTTATATGGTAAAAAATAAGGTAAAGTATCTCCATTTTAGGGGCCTGAAATTCACATTAACTCAAGTAGACTACCTGGTTGGTGGGGGGCCACCTACCCCTCTGAAAAATGATGGACAACTCGTCAGTTGAGATGATTATTCCATTCCCAATATATGGAAAGTCATAATCCAGCCATGTTTCAGTCACCACCAACCAGTGTAGTATAGATCTATTAAGTCCATATTAAGTCCCATATTAAGTCCTGCTCCAGTCACCACCAACCAGTACTACACATAGCAAATACCATCGCATCCGATCCGCCTGGAAGACCGAGAAACTTTCAAAGCCTCAGCGTTTTTTTGTCAAATTCCATTGTGGTAATTCGGAATCATAGTGGATCATAGTAATCATCATTTATGGGTGAGTTTGACCCCACTTGGAACCCATAAATCATAGTAAAAACCGAAAGATCTTCCCCCAAAAATCATCAGAATCATAGTGGATCATAGTGGATCTTCTTGAATTAATACCCTCTGGTTATTTAACATAGCCATGGAAAATCACCATTTTTAATAGGTAAACCATCTATAAATGGGCCATTTTCAATAGCTATGTTAGTTTACCAGAGGGTAACTATTAAATTAATAACCGTATATTCGCCACAGCTTCGAGTTGAAACTGTTTCTTTGAAACCCTCAAAAACGGCCGGTGAACCCAGCAGCATCGGACAAGCCGGAAACATGTAGAAATGCGTTTTGCAAAGATCGAACACTTTTTATCTTGTCACTCGGTACAATGATTGCGCAGTTGAGATAACAATGATAAAACACAACAGAATGTCACACTAGGTCCAATGGATTGGTTTAACGGAAAATCTACAGCGGAAACCACAACGATGCGATGATGTCATCAACCTTTTCTACCCACACAAAAAATCACGTCTGGACATGTTTGACAATTTTCCATATCATACCATCCAAAACCAAAAACCAAAATTACATGTTCAAATAGTACAGTACATAGAACGCATAGATACTGAGTCATCCCATTCTTTCCCCATTCTCCCAGCATTTTTCATGGTAAAATCACAATTTATGGTGAAATCACCATAAAACCGAGCCGCTGCCGTCCGGCTCCTTGGCCATGTGGAAACAGGGCGCCCACTGCAGGAAGGACGCGAAGATGGCGGGCAGAAAGGCGTTGCCTGTCCCACATTTTCCCACGGCGTCACCAGAGGTGTGGACCTGAACATGGGGTAAACCTACAAATGGCTATCTGGTTGAACCATGTTGAACCCCTCTGAAAAATGATGGACAACTCGTCAGTTGGGATGATGACATCCCAATATATGATGGAAAGTCATTACACAAATCCAAACCACCAACCAGCTATTATATTGCAATAACATGATGAGCATTGAGACATGATGATGGAAGATTCCATATAAAATGGAGGTGATAATATGATGATCATATTTATTGGGGAGCATGATGATAAACTAATGGATTTAGGGCTATTTTCACGACAAACCCATGTGAACATTTCAACTTCATGTTAAACATTGTAAACAAAAAACATGGATACACCTGAAAAACAACTTTAACCACAGGATACGCACGCTAACCATTGGATAAGCGTATGAAAAAACATGGGATAAACATGTTAACATTTGTTTATCCATTGTTTACCAATAAACATGCGGAAACAAATCCTATACTCATGATAAGCATTAATAAACCACTATAGACTGTTTTTTGGTTTATCTATTTTTTTAAACATCTAGATGTATCTGCAAGGTGAACTTGGGACTCATATGCTGATGAGGTAGATCAACACATGATTGGTGAACGTGATAAACATATGGTGGTTAGTTAGGCGGAATGGGGTAGACAGCCCCAAAGGAGACTCCACAATCAACACAGAGACTTCAGCATCAACAAAAACATGATTGAAGTTGCCCAAAAGTGGAACTCGCTAACAACATATCAATTCCACTGGTCCCAGGAGTCTGTTGTGCACTTGGTTCTATCTGATAGAACATCAAGATATATGATTCATGTATGATCCATGTCAGATTGATGAAGGATGACTCTTGGCTGGGTACATTTCTGTTAACCAACACATTTCCTCTTCAAACTTGGGCACCCAAGTATCTGGCCATGTGGCTGTATCTGGTTGAATAAGTCTTGTTCCGAAATCAGAAGTACCTACTAGCATCGACTAGCCACATCTAGTCATTAGTTACTTAATTATATCTGGTTGGCCGGTGAGGTCGCTATAATTTACTCAACTTGGTTGAAAACACTCAAAAACCATGTTCTTAAAGGTAAAAAATCATATACTTTTCAGTTCATAAAGACAATGAACAGCAAATATGTTCTACTTTACAATAGCGACTGTGCAATGCCCTTTTCAGTATCATCCACTATACTGGCTGGTCGACAGGGCTTTACCAGCAATTAGCATTAAGGTACATGCTTTGTATAAACACTGATTTACCCCCAAAAAAAAACAACTACAATGTACATCGGATGTCTGTGTCTATTCCCACAGTTGAGTCATCATAATCTCTATCCTACATTAATAGTCAGACATAGGTGTCCCGAAATGGATAGATAGAACGGTCTTTCCACGATGTGCTCCCGTTTTACGGACCGGCCTAGCACCAGCGTCCGGCGCAGCCAGCTGGCCCCGAAGGACTCCGAGCGACTCAGCAAGCCGTAGATTTCCTGGTGCTTTCGGGGGCCCACGGGATCCATGGGGGGATTTTCGATTACCATCTGGTTATGACTAACAGTTTGCCATGGAAAGATCCACCATTTTTATCTATTTCGATTGGGGCCATCTATACCATAGCGAACTGTTAGTCATAACCACAGGGTAGATTTTAGCTGCGTGAAAGGATAAAGATAAGAATATGTGGCAACTTCTTATGTTACTTGCATTAATGGGGGGATTTAGAAAGAAAATCATTGGATTTCACTGCTACAATGCGGAAGAACGGAGGTTTCACCATCAACAAATGGGGCATCATGGGTGATATCAGTCTCATTAGGATCATCCTGCGAAGATTTCGTCTTTTTTTAGGGCATGGACCGTTCAGCAAAACCAGGACATGTATCGTCCATCAAACATAGGGGCATTAAGGGCACGACTTGGGACTACTTACAGTAACTAGATGTAACTAGATCATACTAGATCCACAGTTGGGTTCCATGAGTAGTTTGACCCCCAGTTGTACCATGTTGTACCCCAAATGCTCCAAATGGTTCAAGGTTCGGAACCTTTGACTAAATTCGCCGTTCCTATGAATGTCCACGATCATGATCTATTATTTGGTATTGACATCCATTGTGGATTACCTATGGATTACATGTGGATTATCCATTCCTTGGCTCAGATGCTTTGATCCAATCTGGACCCGACATCGGACACATCTTTCACCAAGGAACTAGCACCAGGAAGATCAAGAGAAAGGCCAAACAGTGGAAGGTCTGCAGCCCCAAAAAGTGCCATCCTCAGGCCGATTTTCAGAGTTGAACACAGGGCACGTGTCCCAAAAATCAGCAGGCTAGGTGCAAATTGCCTGGGCAGCGTTTTCATGAAGAATTCGAAAGTGGCTGGAAATCATCAATAGTATGCTTCAGGAATTCGTATCCAAAGGAACAGCAGCTAAGGTATAACAAACATCCACAGGCTACCTACTCTTCAGTAATTGTATAGTATCCAAAGGAAGAGCAGTATTTATATATATATATTATATATAAATCAGTATCATTCAGTATCAGTGTTCTCCAAAGGTATACTCTTTCTATCCACCAACACCACCAACACCTCAGTTTCCCTACTTCAGTCGTTTTTACGTTTCTCTCTGTCTTCATGCCATGTCCTCCAAGTCAAGACTCGTGAGGCATGGCCGCCCATCAAACAATCGAAGCTTGCGGACAGCAAGGTGGCACCACCCGCTTCACTCTCGGCTTCCAACAGACCTACCGCTGTTGCGAAGGGACTGGCTGACGGGGTTCTTGTGACATTTATAGAGATCAAAAGACGGAGAGTCAGACCACGGTAGCTACAGCGTGACTGCTTACACCAGAGTGACAATGTAAACCTCTGGTAAACTAACAGTTTGCTATGGTATAGATGGCCCATATATAGAAATAGATGGTTTACCGAACTTAAAAATGGTGGATCTTTCCATGGCAAACTGTTAGTCATTACCAGAGGGTAAACCTCGGTGACTTTGGCAAACGTGGCTGGGAAATCCATGGAAATCCCCAGCGGAACGCTTCTCTGGCCCAGGAACTCCTGAATTACCCCAGGAAACAACACGACTGGGATCACTTAGAACCACGTATTCTGTGGTTGAAAAGGAAACAACACATCCACAAAATGAATAGTTGTAGATCAATTGTATTCAATTATATCATGTTATAGCGATAAATTTTAAACCATGACAAACCATGCACCTTATATCCGACATTAGGAACTCCTAGTACTTTATATTTGTTTATAACATGGATTTTCCTATATTTTTCGTGTCCATGTCTACCCACATCCCACATTCGTAACTAGCAGCGGCCTAGCGCTACGGTCAACTGCGTCCGCAACTCACGATAGATTGTGGTCCTGGACCCATGAAAACCCCAAGCAGGCTGATGGCAATCTTATCAAAGTGGGGCGCCATGCATAGCTAGACTAGCTAGTTTGTTTTAATACCGAGGTTGTAATGGATAACTTAATACCTCATCAAAGATTAGCTAATTTGTTTATCACTTCAACACCTATTGTTTATGGTAGTTATAGCTTTAGTTATTGGGGGTTG
Organism: Cladocopium goreaui; assembly: GCA_947184155.2. NCBI lineage: Eukaryota > Dinophyceae > Suessiales > Symbiodiniaceae > Cladocopium > Cladocopium goreaui. The sequence continues at coordinate 9,322 of CAMXCT020006651.1, read as the reverse complement.
TAAATCAACTCATAACTGCGCGGGGCCCACATTGTAGACACAGTCAACTTGGCAATTGTCTATAACATGATGTGAAAACATGTTTTGATCAAATGCTGGCATAACTCAAAAAATATTTCTGAAATACCTATGGCATCCAATAGCCGCATTGATGTACTGACTACTCTTTATGAAGTTTCGTTGTTGTGAGGTCATATGGCAGAATTCAGCCCCTGGGACGACACTTTTTTTCATAACCACCAAGAAATGGGCATAGCTCAAAATTATGTACTATTATTTCGAGATGGTTACACTAAAAAAGCTACACATCCCACATGTTGTTTGCGACACAACACGTTCCTAATTTGCAGACACAACACATTGAATCATTGCCTCGTTTGGGTCGTTGATGTTTTGTTTTTCTGGAGTCCTGGCCCCATTTCTGCTGCACCAGGGGAAACAAAAAAATCACCCGACTCAGCAACTCATCGCGGTTTTATCCATAGCCCATAGGATCCATGTATGCTATATATGGTAACATTTACCATCAATATACCCCCAATGTTAGCATATATACCAGCACCATGGATCCTATGGGTAGTATTCCTAATAAACCATAGTATCTACCATAGACTTCACTGACTTCACCGAGTTTTTGCCCCCGCAACTTAGGCACAGACCTTTGGAACTTTGAAGGCTCAGAATCTATGGATCTTGGTAGATCTGTCGCCAAGGCACTGCTCCAAGATGTTTTGAATCGTGGCCAGAAAGGTCCCAAAGGACAAAATCACCTGTCAGAGTGGCGACGACCAGGGTCATGGGGGTGTTGAATCATGTAAGCAAACACAAGCAAACATCATATGTGTACATGATAAATTAGGCAGATTAATAATTACGAATAATGTACGGTTAATAATTAATATCAATATATTAAACCCATGAACAATAATATGTGGGTTACCATCCAGTAAATTAACATAGACCTTGCCACATCGGCGCTTGGAAGACGAGTTTCCACTAAAAACTCACCAGTTTCAGGGTCAGACTGTTAATTTACTGGAGGGTAATAATCCCATATCACATTAATTATCATCCCCAACTGGTAGGTTTATGGCATTTGGATGCATTTGGTTTCTCACTTTATGGTTTCTATCAATACGGTCTTTTTTTTTGGTGAAAGGGGTACCTTTCAGGGGGTATCCATAGATTGCAATGAGAAAATTTGTCCTTTTAAATGCCTGCAAGCCTTTGGTTCTGTCCAGTTCCAGCTAACATACAGTTCTGTACAGCTCCATTTTTGTGCTTGAAAAAGAACCCCCACTGAGCGGTGCTACTGGTTGGTGAATTGGATGTTTCATCATCTGTAGTCAGAAATCCCAGCGGCAATACAAAAGGTCCAATTATGATTAACCAATTAACCACCATCAACGGATCCTCACCCAGACATTCCCACGACTTTTCACAGCCCTTTCCAGTGCTCACAGCATGCTTTGGCACCTTGATCACCATACTCATTCGTTCCTTTTCCTTGGTCACGACATGTCCCAAGCCATGTGGCCGCTGCCTCCCGGTTGACTGACCGAACTGCCGTTGGTTTTAAGAAGACCACTGGGAGCTGCTGTTTCCAGTTGGTCAAAATCATATCCACTTAAGGAATCTGTTGGTCAAAAATGGTCAAAATATACCAATTCATTCCTCATTCCGCGAAAAAAATAACATAACCATCCATGTTTTCTGGGCAAGGTATCCTGCCCTGGCCAATTCATTTGGAAACTTCCTGCTAGACAAGTGAAACATGTCCGACTGGTCAGCTTGGAGCAAACAGCACCCCGAATTTGTTCCCTGTTTTTGGCTCTCAAAACATGTTTGTTGCCCTAAAATCATCTAAGTCATCAACATTGGTGCTGTTTCAAAAACAACACCAATTTTTGAGTGGCAAAAATGGTCCAATAGTATGTGATTTCCCATAGGATCCATGGTGCTGCTATATATGGTAACATTTAATTACCATCAATATACCCCAAATGTTAGCATATATACCACACATGGATTTTATGGGTTTGGTGATAATCCATCCCCCAAATCCCCGAATCCCCAACTTGCCACGTCGTGGCCGAGCGACGGTTTGACTGGCCGAGCGCACAGCCAGCAGCAGTGGCACCTGGGTCCGGTTTCATGGAGAGCTCGCTGGGAAAGGCCATTTTCCATGGCTATATGGTGGTTTCCTAAGTCACTGGGATACCCCCAAATCATATTTGTTTGGTGATTTTGTCCAAAAACAATCCAGATATATCCAGATATTGCGGGAACTCCATTTTCAGAAACCCCGATCTGTTAGATAATCATGGCATATCTTGTTGATCTTGCTTGTATATCTTCATAGATGATGAATCTCAACCCAACATGGTGATAGAACCAACAAACAATGTGAAGACGTTGTTGCAAAAATGATAAGGTTCCGTTTTCTGGGTGCAGAACAAAACATATACCCTCTGGTTATTTAACATAGCCATGGAAAATCACCACTTTTAATAGGTAAACCATCTATAAATGGGCCATTTTCCATGGCTATGTTAGTCATAACCAGAAGGTAATCTAAACCTTGAGCTTTCAAGCATTTCAGGTATTCACTGAAGGTGTCAACTATGCCCAAACATGGACATCCTGGAGTTGCTCCCTCTGCAGCATGGATTTTTCACACCTGGAAGGCCAGGGTTATGTACTGTCCAAGTTAAGTCATATCAGTCTAGATCAAATATGGTGGTTTCCTTACAATGGAAATTCCCAATCTAATATGGATGATTTAGGGGTACCCCTATTTTAGGAAACCACCATATGGCTTTGTCTTGCCATACATCTTATCATGTGTATCCCAAAATCCACTGCTTCATCATTATTTGCCCTGTATCGCCATGACTGGGTCACAACTTGTCCTCGGTAAAAAAAAAAACAAAAAACACTGAGTTTCAAACCCAAAATCATCCAAATCACATTGGTGCATTACCATGAAACATATATAAACATATCCTCATATTAGATACCCATGAAACATATATTCCCACAAAATGCTTGGTGTCATCATGTGTCATTCCGTTTTAAAATGGTCAATCGGATTTTCAGGGCCCTTTAGGGCCCTGAAATAGAGCTACTGTACCATATCAACCCATAGAACTTGGCAACCTCTCTGCTAGGCACCTCCAATAACTCGGTACCTGAAATGGCCATGGCCAGAGGTTTCCCATGTCCTAGGGCCTCCCCAAAAAAATCATCCAGCTATGGGGTACCCCACCTTGATGGAAACCCCCATAGGTGTAGGTTGATATATACCATGAACTAGTCCCTTCCCCCTATTACTAAACCTCCGCCAAATAATAAAAACTATGGTCCATCTCCAATTTGGGGAGGGATTAGTTGGAGAATCTTCGATATATCTACCCAAAACTAAACCGTGAATGGAGTTTTCACCATTGGTTTATTGGTTTACTATCATTTTCCCCACCCATTTGATGCCATTTGGGGGTCAACAAAACCCGATGGACCCCCTTTCCGAGGAACCACCGGCAGCAGCAGGAAGTAGACCAGGCTCAGGTCCCAGCGACCGCATTGGACGCACTCGAAGGGATCCTGGGAACCGAAAAGGTGGCCGAGTCCACTGGTGATCAATGGATACCCTCTGGTTAGGACTAACATAACCATGGAAGCCATGGCCCATTTATAGATTGTTTATCTGTTAAAAATGGTGGATCTTTCCATGGCTATGTTAGTTTACCAGAGGGTAGAAATGGTGATTTTATGATTTTATGCTCCATGGTTGCCAATCAGAAATGGAAACCGAAATGGTTTGCAGTTTGCATACCATTTTTTAAACATAAAATCAATGGATAGAAAAACATACTGAAAAATGATCTTAAATGCTGACTGAATGGTGGTTTTATCCGAAGTTCCACTGACACTTTTGCAGAACAAAAACCTTCCCCGGTGGGGCACTGGGATTTCCACCGGGCAAAGATATAGCTCTTATAGACATGGCTTGTATATACAGAAAACAAACAGAACAGAGATATGTTCAAGAAGCTTTAACAATGGCTTTTATGTCCTTGTAAGATCTGGTAAGATCTACTTAGCCTTAGAGTCTTCTTAGAGTCTTCTTGGAGTTTTCTTAGAGTCGTTTTGTAGGTCTGTAGTTGGAAATCCTGAACAGCAAACAGCAACTATCATGAGCCCATATCAAACCTCCATTCCTCGGGTTTTCGGATATATGACTGGGGAACCTAACCTCTGGTTGTTTAACATAGCCATGGAAGCCATGGCCCATTTATCGATGGTTTACCTATTAAAAATGATGATTTTCCATGGCTATGTTAGTTTACCAGAGGGTAAACATGGTTTGCTGCTAGCCACCACATATTCGAGGACAAGTTCCATCATATTCTTTCATCACTTCTTGTTGGTCAAACATTCATACTGTTCCGATGTTTTAGTGCATCCACTGCGGCTGAACCTTTTGTCTTGATTTGAAAATCTGCGGGAAAATCCTGTCTCTTTCCATCAAACACGGGGCTAAAGCTTGCAACCTGGTGGCTCACCTCACTTAGCGGGTCATAACCAGCAAATGCTGAGTAAATAGGCTCAGTCCAGTTAAAACTGCGGCTTTCTGAGCCATGTGCTCACCGGGAAATGTCCCCGCATATATCCAATTACATTGTTTTCCCAGTATCCCATCATTCTCCCATGACTAGAAATATATGTGGGATACTGGGAAAAATTATCAAAATATATCATCCCATCACACTAGAAATATATTTTCCCAGTGAATCCCATTATCAAAATCGTTTTTTTTTAGGCACCCACTGTGCTATTCCGACGTCGCCCAGCCACGAGGTTTTGTCGTCCGTAGCCTGTGGCGCATTGGGTGCAGCCGGCAGACGAGTCATCGTAGCCTCCAGCCTGACACGACGACTTCGTGGTCAGGGACAATTCCCAGTGGATTTTATGTGTTTTTTTGGGAATAGAATAGGAATAATAGGATTGATATAGACATAATATAGAAATCATACAGGAACAATATAGGAATAGTCACACTTAAAGTAGTTACAATAGTTACAGTGGTTATAAAAGTAATATTCGTTATAATAGTTTAGATGATTATAATAGTTTTAGTAATTATACGACATTTGATAGTTAAAATAGTTTTAAGCCTTACAATAGTTACATGAGTTAAAACAGTGGCCATAGTTATAGGTCTTAGTAGTTATAATAGGGATATAATGTGACTTATTTAGTATATAGGTGGGACCAGACACCAAGTATGTGGGATCCGCAAAATAATTGGAAGGTCATGGGGATTTAACAATCGATCAATCATGGACGTTTTCCCACAGGAGTCCCTTGAAAGGAAGTGATAAGATCCACGGGTTGCTATTGTTGGGAAGATCTTCACCGGAAACTGGCTGGGCAAAAGAATATTACCCAATATTAACACAATGTCTTGTTAAATACCACCATTTTGGTTGGTGAAAAATCACAACTTCTGTTTTGTAATATGGCTTAAAACCATACCAAACCGACATTTTGGTTGCTTAAACTCCCATATTTTGGTTGGTAAAACTCCCACTGTTGGGGTCCCACTTCTGCATTGGGATGACAAGTTGTCCACCCTCTGAGTCTTCCAACGCAACGTTGGTTTTGCGTGAGGTTGTCAGCGACCACCATATCTCCTGGCACGAGTCAACATGGCTGTGTCCAATGGTACCTCAAAATCAATCGGATAGGTATCTACACTATAGTTTATATTAGTTTACTATAGTGTATAATATATTTATAGTAAACTAATTATGGTATATTTATGGTATCTATAATCGTTTATTATATTTCTCATGACAACCGACATACCATAGCGATACTATGAGTTGATGGGTGTATTCATACACCCGAAAAGAACGACACCAGAAACGACGTCATTTGCCAAGATTCACATCCCAAGTATGTCTGGTTGGTGGTTGACTTACCCCAAGGGTGGTTAATGGTATGGTTAATGGTGGTTAATGGTGGTTAATGGTGGTTAGTGGTGGTTAGTGGTGGTTAATGGTGGTTAATGGTGGTTAATGGTGGTTAATGGTGGTTAATGGTGGTTAATGGATATATGCATATATCCTGGTTGGTGGTTGACAAAAATCCCTCTGAAAAATGATGGACAACTCATCAGTTGGGATTACGACATTCCCATATGGAAAAATGAAAAATCATCCAGCCATGTTCCAGTCACCACCAACCAGAGAATGTATCCTCCATATACAAACCAACACACCCCAAGTTTTGGTCGCTACCACCAGACGCCTCCGGGGCAGGCCCCCGCATTGGGACAGCGGTAGAAGCGCAGGCCATGCCTGGTGTTACCTGCAGTGTTGGCTGGGGGAAGTGGGTTATGAAATCTTGGGTTCAAAAACATGTTGTGATGGTTTCAAACCATCAAAATATGTCAAAAAATGATGATCAATGGTTTATCATATTTAAATGATGGTTATAAACAGTCAACACATCGTGGTCTACATGTTTGAACCATCATGACAAAAGGATCTTCACCACGTTGTCCGCAACGATCATGAGCCTCCTCATAGCTGATTCACGCACGCTTCAGTGGGATCGTATCTGAGTGGTTATGCATCCCCTTTCAACTAGGTGTTTCGTATGAGTTAGTTATAAGCCACTTGTTAACCAGTACCTTACCACATCTTACCACTATTCAGATCTATTCAGAACATCTGCAGGAAAGTTTTCGCCCAACAGCTATGGGGCCGCACCTCTCAGCGCCATCAGCCCTCGAGGCACTCGAACACTTCCTCGCTCTCCCAGGATGTTCCATTATCAACCATCCATTCTGGGGTACCCCTTATTTTAGGACATCCTCATCTATAAATAGATATGCATACCATAATTTGACAAGATTCACTATCATGGTTTCTAGATTTTATAGATTTACATGATACTTTCTACGCAAGATGATATTGAGCTTCCTAGATTTATGGATGGAACACATACCTCTTACGCCAAGCATCGCCCAGCACAGTTCGGCATCTTGCCCACCTGGTCTTCCAATCAAGGTGATGAGTTAGTGATGAGTATATCAAGGTAACCCCAAATTATGATAAATCATAGTAAATCATTGGTAAGTCATAGTAAATAATAATAATGATGATGATGATTAGTAATTTTGATCTTCAAGAAACACATTGGTAAATCATAGTAAATCATCAACAAAAAAGGCAGTCTTCGCTTTTCAAAGACATAAACTGCTCTGGACCAATCCTCAAATATTATCTTGGGAGAAAAAAAACATCCCAGTGATATGGTTGAACTATACGTATACACACATGTGATGTGGTAAACACAAGGCCATAGAAATCATCCTTAATATCCAAACAAGTAGATCCCAGTCATGGAAGGTCTGTGGCGGCCAGGGTTTCCCACAGCCCGAGTCGTCGCCTGCGTGACCACGTCCGCGCAGCTCAAGCAGTCGCCTTCCAATACGCTACCGGACCTCTGCGCGTAGATGGGCATGACATGGGCCAGAGCAAAATCCGCCGACCCCTGCCGACAGCAGGGGGAGCGCGTCAGAGAAGAGATTACAAGCAACAAGTGTTGTGCAGTGCAAGTGAGGGGCAAGCGAGGGGGGGACAGAAAGGGAAGCCAGGTGCAGAGTAAGAAGCCCAAAAAAGGAAGCGAGAAAGGAGGGGCAGTCTCAGCGAACGTAGCGGGGCAAGCGAGGGGGGGACAGAAAGGGAAGCCAGGTGCAGAGTAAGAAGCTCAAAAAAGGAAGCGAGAAAGGAGGGGCAGTCTCAGCGAACGTAGCAAGCGAAAGAAGCACGAAACAAGAAGTTAAAGCAAGAATGCAGAAGCAAGAGTAAACGAGCGACAGAAAGTAATGTTTGGCACTCTGGGCTACGGGCCGCGGGCCCAATCCGTCCTTCACTGCCATGGTGTTTTAGCCCTGCGAGGAGGTCCCTTGACCGGAGCTGTGCCGCACGAAAGCCAGCTGTCAGACAATGCAGGCAAGTTGGCAGTTGGCAGTGGGCAGTGCAGGAACGCAGGGAAAAGCCAGGTTTGAGCTGCAAGACGACGCAGGCAAAGTGGCAGGGAAAAGCAAGGTTTGAAGCTAGTTTCTAGGCAGTTCAGAAGGCAACGTTTGGCACCGTGGGCTGCGGGCTGCGGGCCCGATCCGTCCTTCAGTGCCATGGTGTTGGGGCCCTGCGGAGGGGTCCTTGGACTCGAGCTGACGGCAAGACACAGCAAGGTTTGAAGCTAGTTTCGACTTGACCGGAGCTGTGCCGCACGAAAGCCAGCTGTCAGACAATGCAGGCAAGTTGGCAGTTGGCAGTGCAGGAACGCAGGGAAAAGCAAAGTTTGAAGCTAGTTTCTAGGCACTGCAGAAAGCAACGTTTGGCAGTATGGGCTGCCGGCCGCGGGCCCGATCCGTCCTTCACTGCCATGGTGTTTGAGGCCTGCGACAGGGTCCTTGGACCCGAGCTGACGCCAGGAAACAGCAAGGTTTGAACCGGCAGACCTGGTCCGTCCCTCAGGGCCCTGCTGTTTGGCTGTGGCGCAGGCGCCGTTTTGGGTCAGACAGCAAGGTTTTCTTGTAGGTTCAGAAAGCAACGTTAGGCACTCACGGCCGTGGCCCGCAGGCCCGATCCGTCCTTCACTGCCATGGTGTTTGAGGCCCGCGACAGGGTCCTTGGACTCGAGCTGACGGCAGGAAACAGCAAGGTTTGAAGCTAGTTTCTAGGCAGTTCAGAAAGCAACGTTAGGCACTCACGGCCGTTTTTGAATGTTTGTGACGGCCGGAAAGGGCGCGTTTTTGAAGGTTTGACGGCTGGAAGAGAGCTTGTTTTCTTGTAGGTTCAGGAAGCAACGTTAGGCAGTGGGAGCGGTTGCCCGGAGGCTCGGTCCGTCCTTCAGGGCCCTGCTGTTTGGGCGTGGCGGAGGCGCCGTTTGTGAGCCTTGACGGCTGGAAGAGAGCTAGTTTGGGAGCCGTTGCCCCGAGGCTCGGTCCGTCCTTCAGGGCCCTGCTGTTTTGCTGTGGCGAGGGCGCCGTTTGTGAGCCTTGACGGCTGGAAGAGAGCTAGTTTTTTTGTAGGTTCAGAAAGCAACGTTAGGCACTGGGAGCCGTTGCCCGGAGGCTCGGTCCGTCCTTCAGGGCCCTGCTGTTTTGCTGTGGCGAGGGCGCCGTTTGTGAGCCTTGCCGGCTGGAAGAGAGCTAGTTTTCTTGTAGGTTCGGAAAGCAACGTTAGGCAGTGGGAGCCGTTGCCCGGAGGCTCGGTCCGTCCTTCAGGGCCCTGCTGTTTTG
>CAMXCT020006650.1:373874-375448 GCA_947184155.2 Cladocopium goreaui | reverse complement strand
CATTTCATAACATTACATTTATACATACATACATTTATACATACATACATACATACAGACAGACAGACAGACAGACAGACAGACATATTTACAAACATATTTACAAACATACATGGATACAAAGGAGTTATCTGGTTAGTGGCCATAGTCAACTGGCCCCATGGTCTGCAACATACACCTAGAATCCTTTCTCGGGCATTGTAGAAGGAAAAAAAAATTACGACCGAGTTTTTCTACTCAGCTCACAAACTCGGTCGTAATTCTGTGGGGCATTTGTTGGCTCTGAATTCGTCACAGCCAAGCAAGAAAGCAACACTGGACACGTCATACCACTTATAATGTTTCATAGCTCTGGTTTACTAAGTCATCCAAATGGACTGTCGTCTATGTACTTGGCTTACACCCCCAGTTACCCCAGACTGGCTCGATTTCATTTCAAATTGGCCATTTCATTGCAAACTGGCTCCATTCCATGGATGAAATTTCCATTTCTCATGGGAATCCACGGCAAAACAATCCTGTGGATGAAATGTCTCCTTTTCACCCGCCTGCGCTTATGCCCGCCGGGCATAAGAACAGGCAGGCCCTTCATCGAACAGGTTTTGGGCCTAAAATGATGCAAAAACAGCCTTTACCCTGCCAAACCTGCGCTGCCAAAGCCCCGCCTGCGCTTACGCCCGGCGGGCATAAGAACAGGCAGGCACCCAGGCCTGGACCAGGCCCTTGCAAGATGATTCCAAGATATGTAGGCCCAACATAGCTGACATGGACGTACTTGGGGCCAGCAAGTCAAAAGCCAACAAAAAGCAACATACGCGCAACAATGGCACAACAAACCTGCAAGATGACCTGACATGGGGCTCAACAAGCGTCTGAAAAGTGGACGACATGGACGAAATTGAGCTCATGTTTGGCCCAGAAATGTGTACTTTCTGTGTTCTTGGAATAGGCAAATTTTTCCGAATCTGTTTCCTAGAAGATGAAATAAACGCAGCATAGCGCCAACATAGAGGGAAGATGGCCTGACATGGGATCAATTAGCTTTCAACAAATGCCACAAAGCGTCAGCATAAGCCTGGCATAGGCCCAACATGGCCGCAAGATGGAATGGCACAGGGTCAATAAGGGTTCAACAAGCACCTAAAAAAAACAAAGGCAAGATGGACGCTTTTAAGGCTTGATTTTCCTCGTTGTGTGACAATGAATCCAGTAATTGCTCTGTTCAATCAGCCACACCAGTAAGTACACCACCTAAAAAAGAAAAGTGGAACAATCACAAGCACACACACACAGAGTAATGTTGGGAGGTTAATAATAAAGCCCCTCCCAAGACAAGATTTTTTACCGAACTGAGTTTGTGAGATCCTTTTTTTTCATTCATTTTCAATTGCGCCCATTGAGTTTTTTAAATTCAATGTTGAACCCCTGGTCTCACAGCACCCGCGAATAAAAAAGCAGAAGGCCAATAGTGTTATATTGTTCCCCGAACTATCTATCTATCTATCTATCGATCTATCGATCTATCGATCTATCGATCTATCCGAGTCGAGCGAAGCGAAGAGAGAGAGAGAAAG